>JAZAVI010000105.1:65000-324542 GCA_036326025.1 Chrosomus eos | reverse complement strand
TTTTCCAAACAAGCCTAAATAGCCGACTTCCTGTTGGGGCTGGGGTAAAAAGTTAGAGTGCGAAGTATATATGAAACGATGAGATCTACATGTGTACCGAGTTTCATATTATTACATGCAAGCGTGTTTGATTTATGGACCATGTTTTCGGACCCCGTTCCAGGGGGCGCTGTCGAGCCCCCCTGCCACGCCCGGGTACCATCTTCTGCCCGGCCCTGATGGCCGCGGGTTCTGACATGTGTGCAAAGTTTCAGGAGTTTTTGAGCATGTTAAGGCCTCCAAAAGTGTCCAAAAGGTAGTAAAAAAAATAATTAGAAGAATAATAATAATAATAATAATAATAAATAATCCTTAGGAAAACAATAGGGCCTTCGCCCTTAGGGCTTGGGCCCTAAATATAGCTGCGAGCAGCGATTACGGGCCCAAGCCGGTGGCACCGCAACCCTGGTGCACCAGGGTGGCGGTACCGTCGGCTTTGGCCCTTCATCGCTGCTCGCAGCTATATTTATATATATATATATATATATATATATATATATATATAAAGCCAGTGGCAACCGCCAGCCTGGTGCCTTTAGCGTTATTGTGCACGACGTGACACAAAATATCTGCTCGCTATCTGCCGAACCGCTCTGGTAGTTCCGCTTCAGCACTGATGATGTTGTAGAATTAGTGCGCTCTGGTTGGTCTGGATTATTGGGATTTTTTAATTTATGCAGAAATAAGTTATTTATAATACAGATAGAGAATAAAGTTAGTGTTGATTAAAATGAAAGAAAACAATTATATTGATCTGAAATATAGCACATTAATTGTAAATTTATTTAGGTTCAATTACCAAACATACAATCTTAATTTAATTTAAAGCAAACAATACATTTAAAATATATGGGTTGTATGCACATAAAAAAAAAAGAAGATATATCCAAAAAAGACAAGGCCTTAAAGCAGTGGTTCTCAATCTTGGTCCTATGGGTGCCACTGCTCTGCACATTTTATATGTCTCCTTTATCTGACACACACCCACTTCAGTTAATAAAGCTCTTTCCTAACGAGCTGATGATCTGAATCAGGTGTGTTAAATGAGGGAGACATACAAACTATGCAGAGCAGTGGCTCCCTAGGACCAGGATTGAGATCCACTGCCTTAAAGGGTTAAACTCTTTTCACTGTAACAGACACACTCTCTCTCACACACACACACACACACACACACACACACACACACACACACACACACACACACACACACAACACACACACCACACGTCAAGTCACTTACATTTTAGATGCAATATTGACGGTTTTTCTGTTTCAGCAGCGAAAATAGTTAAACAAAGATCACAGCAGAACCATTGCTCATCTCACAGCAACATGTTTTCTCATTACTGAATGATTCAGCATTTTGGACAAATTGGTTTACTCAAAGATTCAATTAGGGTTGTGCCGATAGACGATATCATAGTTAAGCCAGCATCGCGACCCCCCCCCCCCCCCCCCCCATGTTTCCATGGTGACGCGTCATGCTTGGCACGTGATTCACCACAGCCAAAATAGCGCTGTATGACATGTAACGTTAGCGCTTTTATTTATAAATATTAACAAACCTGGTTACCATGTCATCAACTATCTTCTATTCTGATTCTCAAATGTGTGTAAGTGAGTTTGTTTTGTCGTTTAAAAAAACAGTTTCTCCCGAAATACATGGCCGCCTGGCCGGTGAACTGGGAGAAGAATAGAGTTAACTTTATAGTTACTTACACTGTGTGTCTGATATGAATAAAATCCGTCGGCAAATATATTTGAATGGGTTGTTATTGCTGCTTCCATAGACACCATTGTGTATTTTACAAACTATAAATGTATTGTTTTGCTATAAATTATATGCATTTAAATGTCTGAAACCTAAAATAAACATTATGTGGTTAAAAACACTGAATAGTTTGTGATATAATATGACAAGCACTGAACGCGTCTGTCTCTGGCTCAGCGCCAGCCACAGCGCGAAAGCACAGTCTGGATCTGGCTGCTCTGTCACGTGTACATTGTACATCATGTACATTCGCTCCTAGTGGTCAGCTGCTGCAGACTCAGAGCGTGCCGAAATCAAAATGGCTGATGAGATGTAGAGGAAAATATCTCCGCGTTGTGCCTACGCCCCTTAGCTGTTCTAAATCCACTGTAAAACACGGCTTTGCGGGGCTTATTGCTTAAGTGAAAAATTAAAACGTTAGCCCCGCCCCTCCTCCCGATATCATCGTCCATCGCGATGTTTCACTGTACACATCGTCTGATGCCAAATTGGTAGACATCGCAAACCCTAGATTCAATGACCAATCCATACCTGTCTCATTCATGAATGACTCAGTCGTTCGAACGAATCGTTTGAACGAATGAATCAATGACTCGCTCATTAAGACGGTAGCCTGGCGACACCTAGTGACGGTTCAGTGTTATGTTTAAAAGTATCATTCTTTCCAACGATTTTTAATTGACTCATATTTAAAACAATCTCATAACATCTTTTAATGCATTGTTATTTTTCAATGTAAATGATGTAATTTGATCAGCCCTACCTAGGGTAACAGCCATATAGTATCTTATTATTCTAAATAATTGAATTTATTGATCAAATTTACAAATTAAAATGAAAGATGAAGCATACATTTAATAAGACTGGACTAGGGGTGCCTTGCAGATATTACAATTATGCACTTTTAAATATACCATTGCCACCCACCGTCAATTTGGTGTGTGTGTGTGTGTGTGGTGTGTGGGTTGGTTTGTGTGGGTTGGTTTATGTGATCTATGAGGACACAAATTTGTATAATGACGTGTATTACACTGGTATTACAACTTATGGGTGGTTTATGAGGACATTTCAAAAGTCCTCATAAATCAAATGGCTTGAAAAACATAAAAAAACAATGTTTTATTAAAAAAATTTAAATGCAGCATGTCTGTTATATGCCTTTATTAAAAAAACGTATTTAAAAAAATACAAGGCTTAAGACATTTATTTTCTTTTTTAATGAAGGCCAAACCACACAGCAGTGAAATGGTTAATCTAGCCCCACTCCCCCTCCCCCTCCCCCTCCCCACACTCACAGACACACACACACAGAGAGCAGTCACAGAGACGTAGGCTCAGAGAGAAATGACCATATTCAAACCAAAATATCTGACTTCCTCTTGGTTGTTACTAATGACTGTAAATTAGAAAGTTGTCTGGCTGGAGGAGAACTATATAAATACAGATTTATGTAACTCTAGATGAAACTAACCCCCCCACTTTTGTCAAAAGGTGGCGCTACTGAGTCCCTGCACCACGCCCGTTTCTGAAACTATGCACATGTCACCTGGCTAATAAATGTGATCTGTCTGTCGAGTTTCATGCAATTTTAAGCAATTTCAGGCATGCTAAGAGTCTCAAAAGCATCCAAAAAGAATATTAAAGTTTGATGGATTGCCACAGCAACAGTTTCAAAGATATCAAGAATCCATTCACAGGTCTTCATCTGCCGTGTATTTACATTATACAAATGAAGTTTGAAGCAAATCGGGTAAAAATAAGAGGGTGATTTCAAAGCATTTTGAAAGTGACACACTTCCTGCTGCCAGTTGGTGGCGCTATAACTTTGACTCACAATAGTCCACATCCATATGATCGAGCTCTTACAACGAACACACTGCTCAAGTTTCATCAAGATCAGTTAATGTATGCTGAAGTTATGACACACTTCCTGTTTCACGTTTCTCGCCATAATTTTGTTTCCTCGCCACGGCCAAACCGTTCGAGATATAAAAAATCCCCTCGCAAACTTTCATCCTCAATGTCTTGACTTCACGCTGACCGAGTTTCGTGCCGTGTGTTTGAATTCTCTAGGAGAAGTACTTCAAATTCCTTTGCGTGTGTTTTACCAACAACCCTAAATAGCCCACTTCCTGTTGGGCTGGGGTAAAAAGTTAGAGTGCGAAGTATATATGAAACGATGAGATCTACATGTGTACCGAGTTTCATATTATTACATGCAAGCGTGTTTGATTTATGGACCATGTTTTCCGACCCCGTTCCAGGGGGCGCTGTCGAGCCCCCCTGCCACGCCCCGGGTACCATCTTCAGCCCGGCCCTGATGGCCGCAGGTTCTGACATGTGTGCAAAGTTTCAGGAGTTTTTGAGCATGTTAAGGCCTCCAAAAGTGTCCAAAAGGTAGTAAAAAAATAATTAGAAGAAGAATAAGAATTATAAAATATAAATATAGCTGCGAGCAGCGATTACGGGCCCAAGCCGGTGGCACCGCAACCCTGGTGCACCAGGGTGGCGGTACCGCCGGCTTTGGCCCTTCATCGCTGCTCGCAGCTATATTTATATATATATATATATATAATATATATATATATATATATATATATATATATATATATAATATATATATATATATATATAAAGCCGGTGGCACCGCCACCCTGGTGCCTTAGGGTTATTGTGCACGACGTGACACAAAATATCTGCTCGCTATCTGCCGAACGGCTCTGGTAGTCCCGCTTCAGCACTGATGATGTTGTAGAAATAGTGTGCTCTGGTTGGTCTGGATTATTCAGGATTTATTATTTTATACAGAAATAAGTTATTTATAATTCAGATGAGAATAAAGTTAGTGTTGATTAAAATGAAGGAAAACAAATATATTGATCTGAAATATAGCACATTCATTTTACATTTATTTAGGTTCAATTACCAAACATACAATTTTAATTTAATTTAAAGCAAACAATACATTTAAAATACATGGGTTGTATGCACATTAAAAAAAAAAAAAAAAAATATATATATATATATATATATATATATATATATATATATATATTATATATATATATATATATATATATATCCAAAAAGACAAGGCTTAAAAAACTCTTGTCACTGTAACAGACACAATCTCTCTCTCTCTCTCACACACACACACACACACACACGTCAAGTCACTTACATTTTAGATGCAATATTTAATAAGCAGAAAAATCGAATTTTCTGCTCTGAAAATATAAATAAGCATACAAATTGAATAAGCACTTTGAATATTCTAAACAGAATAAGCACTAGTCGTTAATGAATAAGTACTAGTACTTAATGGAATAGATACTAATATCTAAAAAATAAGTACTAGTAGCATGAAAATAGAGACTTCGTATCTCCAGAGCCTGTCTAACTTGTCCGCTTGTCCGGGACAAATGGATTTTTGAAGGACAAGTAAAAGAGAATTTTACTTGCCCGAACGGACAAGTCAAGTAGCCTGATTAGAACATCAATAACAAACAAAATACATAACTAGGGAATCACTAAACCGAGAGAATGATTCTGATTTTATTACATTTATTGTATGTTGTTGCGATCGATTGTGGATAATAAATAGGTTGCGCTGTTGACGCTCGCGCAGCCTCTCGAGGAGAAATATATATGAGCGCAGCACACACACACACACACACACTCAGTTAACAACATACTGTAACTGCCTCTAAAAATCTAAATGTGGAGTTTCTATATTTTAACATATGTGTTAAGCAGCCTCAATTATTTTTCCTGAATACTATATCAAAATGTGACATTGATTTCCTACAACAGTTCAATAAACAGTTAAAATGTAGTCACTTACATTTTAGATGTAATATTGGCTGTTTTTCTTCTGTTCCAGCAGCGAAAATAGTTCCAAACAAAAATCACAGCAGAACCACGGCGCATCTCACAGGAACACTCATTGTTTTCATTACTGAATGATTCAGCATTTTGACCCGAATCGGTTCGGTTGAGTCAAAGATTCAATGAGCCATTCCTAAACATCTGTCTCATTCTTGAATGAATCAACCATTTAAACGAATCGTTTGAATGAATGAATAAATGACTCACTCATTAATACGGCCGCCTGCCGCCACCTATTGGCAATTTAGTGTTATGTTTATAAGTAGCCTAGTATACTTCTTTCCACTGTTTCTTATTTGTACATTTAAATCAATTTCATAACATTATTTTATGCAATTGTAATTTTTCAGTGTAAATGATTTAATTTGATCAGCCCTACCTAGGGTAACAGTAGCCTATGCTTCATCTTTCATTTTAAATTCCTAAATTTGATCAATAAATTCAATTATTTAGAATAATAAGACACTAATAGGACATTTAATAATATTGGGGGAGGGGATGCCCTTCATGGGACACTATTATGCGACAGTATCGCACTTTAAGATATATAACTAACACCGTATTGCATTTAGGGTGATTGATAACATACATAATATTCAATATTCTTAGTCAATATCCACAACATTCAATGCAGATATTACAATATGCCGATTTAAATATCAAAGCTGATTGAACACTGATGAGAATATTGCTTCAGAATGAATAAATAAATAAATAAATAAATAAATAAATAAATAAATAAATAAATAAATAAATAAATAAATAAATCCGGACAAGCAACTTTTTTCTTAGACAAGTGAATGACAGATTTACTTGTCCGGAGGACAAGCACATGAAAAAAAAAATATATATATATATATATATTATGCTCTCTCTCTCTCTCTCTCTCTCTCTCTCTCTCTCTCTCTCTCTCTCTCTCTCTCTCTCTCTCTCTCTCTCTCTCTCTCTCTCACTCTCACACACACACACACACACACACACACACACACACCCCATCAAGTCTTTTAAATATACTATTGCCACCCACCGTCAATTTGATGTGTGTGTGGGTTGGTTTATGTGATTTATGAGGACACAAATTTGTATAATGGCATGTGTATTACACTGGTATTACAACTTATGGGTGGTTTATGAGGACATTTCAAAAGTCCTCATAAATCAAATGGCTTGAAAAACATAAAAAACAATGTTTTATTAAAAAAATTTAAATGCAGCATGTCTGTTATATGCCTTTACTTTATTAAAAAAACGTATTTAAAAAATACAAGGCTTAAGACATTTATTTCCTTTTTTAATGAAGGCCAAACCACACAGCAGTGAAATGGTTAATCTAGCCCCACTCCCCCTCCCCTCCCACACTCACAGACACACACAAAGACAGCAAGCACAGAGACGTAGGCTCAGAGAGAAATGACCATATTCAAACCAAAATATCTGACTTCCTCTTGGTTGTTACTAATGACTGTAAATTAGAAAGTTGTCTGGCTGGAGGAGAACTATATAAATACAGATTTTTGTAACTCTAGATGAAACTAACCCCCCCACTTTTGTCAAAAGGTGGCGCTACTGAGTCCCTGCACCACGCACGTTTCTGAAACTTTGCACATGTCACCTGGCTAATAAATGTGATCTGTCTGTCGAGTTTCATGCAATTTTAAGCAATTTCAGGCATGCTAAGAGTCTCAAAGCATCCAAAAAGAATATTAAAGTTTGATGGCTTGCCACAGCAACAGTTTCAAAGATATCAAGAATCCATTCACAGGTCTACATCTGCCGTGTGTCTACATTATACACATAAAGTTTGAAGCAAATCGGGTAAAAATAAGAGGGTGTTTCAAAGCCTTTAGGAAGTGACACACTTCCTGCTGCCAGTTGGTGGCGCTATAACTTTGACTCACAATAGTCGCATCCATGTGATCGGGCTCTTACAGCGAACACACTGCTGAAGTTTCATCAAGATCAGTTAATGTATGCAGAAGTTATAACACACTTCCTGTTTCCATTATTCGCCATAAATTCGTTTCCTCGCCACGGCCAAACCGTTCGAGATATCAAAAATCCCCTGGCAATTTTTCATCCTCAATGTCTTGACTTCATGCTGACTGAGTTTCGTGGCGATTGGTTGAATTCTCTAGGAGTAGTATATCGAATTTCAGGGGCATACGCTTTCAAACAAACCATAATAGCCGACTTCCTGTTGGGCTGGGGTAAAAAGTAAAAGTACAAAGGATATATGAATCGATGAGATCTATATGTGTACCAAGTTTCATATTATTACATGCAAGCGTGTTTGATTTATGGACCAAGTTTTCGGACCCCGTTCCAGGGGGCGCTGTCGAGCCCCCCTGCCACGCCCGGGTACCAGCTTCAGCCCGGCCCTGATGGCCGCGGTTTCTGACCCGTGTGCAAAGTTTCAAGAGTTTTTGAGCATGTTAAGGGCCCCAAAAGTGTGCTAAGAATCTCAAAAGTATCCAAAAAGAATATTAAAGTTTGATGCGTTGTCACGGCAACAGCATCTAAGATATCAACAATCCTTTCACAGGTCTACATCTGGCATGTGTCTACATTATACACATCAAGTTTGAAGCAAATCGGGTAAAGCCTGTTTGATTTATGGACCAAGTTTTCGGACCCCGTTCCAGGGGGCGCTGTCGAGCCCCCCTGCCACGCCCGGGTACCAGCTTCAGCCCGGCCCTGATGGCCGCGGTTTCTGACCCGTGTGCAAAGTTTCAAGAGTTTTTGAGCATGTTAAGGGCCCCAAAAGTGCGCTAAGAATCTCAAAAGTATCCAAAAAGAATATTTAAGTTTGATGCGTTGTCACGGCAACAGCATCTAAGATATCAACAATCCTTTCACAGGTCTACATCTGGCTTGTGTCTACATTATACACATCAAGTTTGAAGCAAATAGGGTAAAGCTTGTTGGATATATGGACCAAATTGTCGGACCCGTTCAAGGGGGCGCTGTCGAGCCCCCCTGCCACGCCCGGGTACCAGCTTCAGCCTGGCCCTGATGGCCGCGGGTTTTGTCCTGTGTGCAAAGTTTCAAGAGTTTTCGAGCACGTTAAGAACCCCAAAAGTGCCCGAAAGCATAAAAAAGCATGAAAAAGCTTAAAAAAAGGAATATTAATGTTTGATGCATTGCCATGGCAACAGTGTCTAAGATATCAATAATCCTTTCACAGGTCTACATCTGGCATGTGTCTACATTATGCACATGAAGTTTGAAGCAAATCGGGTAAAAATAAGAGGGTGATTTAAAAGCATTTTGAAAGTGACACACTTCCTGCTGCCAGTTGGTGGCGCTATAACTTTGACTCACAATAGTCACATCCATGTGATCGGGCTCTTACAACGAACACACTGCTGAAGTTTCATCAAGATTAGTTAATGTATGCAGTAGTTATGACACACTTCCTGTTTCACGTTTCTCGCCATAATTTCGTTTCCTCGCCACGGCCAAACCGTTCGAGATATCAAAAATCCCCTCGCAAACTTTCATCCTCAATGTCTTGACTTCACGCTGACCGAGTTTCGTGCCGTGTGTTTGAATTCTCTAGGAGGAGTGTTTCACATTCCTTTGCATGCGTTTTCCAAACAAGCCTAAATAGCCGACTTCCTGTTGGGCTGGGGTAAAAAGTAAGAGTGCGAAGTATATATGAAACGATGAGATCTACATGTGTACCGAGTTTCATATTATTACATGCAAGCGTGTTTGATTTATGGACCATGTTTTCGGACCCCGTTCCAGGGGGCGCTGTCGAGCCCCCCTGCCACGCCCGGGTACCATCTTCTGCCCGGCCCTGATGGCCGCGGGTTCTGAGATGTGTGCAAAGTTTCAGGAGTTTTTGAGCATGTTAAGGCCTCCAAAAGTGTCCAAAAGGTAGTAAAAAAATAATTAGAAGAAGAAGAATAATAATAAATATAGCTGCGAGCAGCGATTACGGGCCCAAGCCGGTGGCACCGCAACCCTGGTGCACCAGGGTGGCGGTACCGTCGGCTTTGGCCCTTCATCGCTGCTCGCAGCTATATTTTTATATATATATATATAATATATATATATATATATATATATATATATATATATATATATATATATATATATATAAAGCCAGTGGCACCGCCAGCCTAGCCTGGTTCCACCAGACTCTCGTACATTTCATTTGTACAGAGAGTCTGGCACCGCTCCATTGACAAGCGTTAACTTCCTTGTAGGCGGGAACTGTATTGAAGTCTAAAACTATTGGATCTGCCCAGAGTCACTCTATCTGCCACAATCGCTAACGTTTGGTCGTGACATATGTCTTTTCGCGAACCCCGTGGGAGGATGGCCATAAACACAAAACTAAGCAAAGATTGTTGTTTCTCCGGCTTTAACTTCTTGATATTCGGCAGCGTTGCCACAACGGACCGAATGGCTTCGCTCGCATCTTTCTTATTTTGAACTACAACTCAAAATAACGCACGGGCCGACATCAACGTCATCGTTCTCAGCCACTCCCTCTGTTCGCTGATTGGTCCTACAAAAAATTGATTTCTGGAAACCGAAGTCTACAGCACAATCCCAGACGTAGTACTGAAGGAAAATGAAATTGAGCGGAAGTGCGTAGGAGGGCGGAGCCAGGCTACCGCCAGCCTGGTGCCTTTAGCGTTATTGTGCACGACGTGACACAAAATATCTGCTCGCTATCTGCCGAACGGCTCTGGTAGTTCCGCTTCAGCACTGATGATGTTGTAGAATTAGTGCGCTCTGGTTGGTCTGGATTATTGGGGATTTTTTAATTTATGCAGAAATAAGTTATTTATAATACAGATAGAGAATAAAGTTAGTGTTGATTAAAATGAAAGAAAACAAATATATTGATCTGAAATATAGCACATTAATTTTAAATTTATTTAGGTTCAATTACCAAACATACAATCTTAATTTAATTTAAAGCAAACAATACATTTAAAATATATGGGTTGTATGCACATAAAAAAAAAGAAGATATATCCAAAAAAGACAAGGCCTTAAAGCAGTGGTTCTCAATCTTGGTCCTATGGGTGCCACTGCTCTGCACATTTTATATGTCTCCTTTATCTGACACACCCACTTCAGTTAATAAAGCTCTTTCCTAACGAGCTGATGATCTGAATCAGGTGTGTTAAATGAGGGAGACATACAAACTATGCAGAGCAGTGGCTCCCTAGGACCAGGATTGAGATCCACTGCCTTAAAGGGTTAAACTCTTTTCACTGTAACAGACACACTCTCTCTCACACACACACACACACACACACACACACACACACACACACCACACACGTCAAGTCACTTACATTTTAGATGCAATATTGACGGTTTTTCTGTTTCAGCAGCGAAAATAGTTAAACAAAGATCACAGCAGAACCATTGCTCATCTCACAGCAACATGTTTTCGCATTACTGAATGATTCAGCATTTTGGACAAATTGGTTTACTCAAAGATTCAATTAGGGTTGTGCCGATAGACGATATCATAGTTAAGCCAGCATCGCGACCCCCCCCCCCCCCCCCCCCCATGTTTCCATGGTGACGCGTCATGCTTGGCACGTGATTCACCACAGCCAAAATAGCGCTGTATGACATGTAACGTTAGCGCTTTTATTTATAAATATTAACAAACCTGGTTACCATGTCATCAACTATCTTCTATTCTGATTCTCAAATGTGTGTAAGTGAGTTTGTTTTGTCGTTTAAAAAACAGTTTCTCCCGAAATACATGGCCGGTGAACTGGGAGAAGAATAGAGTTAACTTTATAGTTCCTTACACTGTGTGTCTGATATGAATAAAATCCGTCGGCAAATATATTTGAATGGGTTGTTATTGCTGCTTCCATAGACACCATTGTGTATTTTACAAACTATAAATGTATTGTTTTGCTATAAATTATATGCATTTAAATGTCTGAAACCTAAAATAAACATTATGTGGTTAAAAACACTGAATAGTTGTGATATAATATGACAAGCACTGAACGCGTCTGTCTCTGGCTCAGCGCCAGCCACAGCGCGAAAGCACAGTCTGGATCTGGCTGCTCTGTCACGTGTACATTGTACATCATGTACATTCGCTCCTAGTGGTCAGCTGCTGCAGACTCAGAGCGTGCCGAAATCAAAATGGCTGATGAGATGTAGAGGAAAATATCTCCGCGTTGTGCCTACGCCCCTTAGCTGTTCTAAATCCACTGTAAAACACGGCTTTGCGGGGCTTATTGCTTAAGTGAAAAATTAAAACGTTAGCCCCGCCCCTCCTCCCGATATCATCGTCCATCGCGATGTTTCACTGTACACATCGTCTGATGCCAAATTGGTAGACATCGCAAACCCTAGATTCAATGACCAATCCATACCTGTCTCATTCATGAATGACTCAGTCGTTCGAACGAATCGTTTGAACGAATGAATCAATGACTCGCTCATTAAGACGGTAGCCTGGCGACACCTAGTGACGGTTCAGTGTTATGTTTAAAAGTATCATTCTTTCCAACGATTTTTAATTGACTCATATTTAAAACAATCTCATAACATCTTTTAATGCATTGTTATTTTTCAATGTAAATGATGTAATTTGATCAGCCCTACCTAGGGTAACAGCCATATAGTATCTTATTATTCTAAATAATTGAATTTATTGATCAAATTTACAAATTAAAATGAAAGATGAAGCATACATTTAATAAGACTGGACTAGGGGTGCCTTGCAGATATTACAATTATGCACTTTTAAATATACCATTGCCACCCACCGTCAATTTGGTGTGTGTGTGTGTGT
The DNA here is from genome assembly GCA_036326025.1 of Chrosomus eos. Lineage (NCBI taxonomy): Eukaryota > Metazoa > Chordata > Actinopteri > Cypriniformes > Leuciscidae > Chrosomus > Chrosomus eos. The sequence continues at coordinate 312,045 of JAZAVI010000105.1, read as the reverse complement.
GTGTGTGTGTGTGTGTGTGTGTGTGTGTGTTGTGGGTTGGTTTGTGTGGGTTGGTTTATGTGATTTATGAGGACACAAATTTGTATAATGACGTGTATTACACTGGTATTACAACTTATGGGTGGTTTATGAGGACATTTCAAAAGTCCTCATAAATCAAATGGCTTGAAAAACATAAAAAACAATGTTTTATTAAAAAAATTTAAATGCAGCATGTCTGTTATATGCCTTTACTTTATTAAAAAAACGTATTTAAAAAATACAAGGCTTAAGACATTTATTTCCTTTTTTGGAAAGTTTTTGGAAAGTTAATCTAGCCCCACTCCCCCTCCCCTCCCCACACTCACAGACACACACACACAGAGAGCAGGCACATAGCCCCACTCCCCCTCCCCCTCCCCACACTCACAGACACACACCACACACAGAGAGCAGTCACAGAGACGTAGGCTCAGAGAGAAATGACCATATTCAAACCAAAATATCTGACTTCCTCTTGGTTATTGCTAATGACTGTAAATTAGAAAGTTGTCTGGCTGGAGGAGAACTATATAAATACAGATTTTTGTAACTCTAGATGAAACTAACCCGCCCACTTTTGTCAAAAGGTGGCGCTACTGAGTCCCTGCACCACGCCCATTTCTGAAACTATGCACATGTCACCTGGCTAATAAATATGATCTGTCTGTCGAGTTTCATGCAATTTTAAGCAATTTCAGGCATGCTAAGAGTCTCAAAAGCATCCAAAAAGAATATTAAAGTTTGATGGATTGCCACAGCAACAGTTTCAAAGATATCAAGAATCCATTCACAGGTCTTCATCTGCCGTGTATTTACATTATACAGATGAAGTTTGAAGCAAATCGGGTAAAAATAAGAGGGTGATTTCAAAGCATTTTGAAAGTGACACACTTCCTGCTGCCAGTTGGTGGCGCTATAACTTTGACTCACAATAGTCACATCCATGTGATCGGGCTCTTACAACGAACACACTGCTGAAGTTTCATCAAGATTAGTTAATGTATGCCGTAGTTATGACACACTTCCCGTTTCACGTTTCTCGCCATAATTTCGTTTCCTCGCCACGCCCAAACCGTTCGAGATATCAAAAATCCCCTCGCAAACTTTCATCCTCAATGTCTTGACTTCACGCTGACCGAGTTTCGTGCCGTGTGTTTGAATTCTCTAGGAGGAGTGTTTCACATTCCTTTGCATGCGTTTTCCAAACAAGCCTAAATACCCGACTTCCTGTTGGGCTGGGGTAAAAAGTTAGAGTGCGAAGTATATATGAAACGATGAGATCTACATGTGTACCGAGTTTCATATTATTACATGCAAGCGTGTTTGATTTATGGACCATGTTTTCCGACCCCGTTCCAGGGGGCGCTGTCGAGCCCCCCTGCCACGCCCGGGTACCATCTTCAGCCCGGCCCTGATGGCCGCAGGTTCTGACATGTGTGCAAAGTTTCAGGAGTTTTTGAGCATGTTAAGGCCTCCAAAAGTGTCCAAAAGGTAGTAAAAAAAGAATTAGAAGAAGAAATATAGCTGCGAGCAGCGATTACGGGCCCAAGCCGGTGGCACCGCAACCCTGGTGCACCAGGGTGGCGGTACCGTCGGCTTTGGCCCTTCATCGCTGCTCGCAGCTATATTTATATATATATATATATATATATATATATATATATATATATATATATATATATATATATATATATATATAAAGCCAGTGGCACCGCCAGCCTGGTGCCTTTAGCGTTATTGTGCACGACGTGACACAAAATATCTGCTCGCTATCTGCCGAACCGCTCTGGTAGTTCCGCTTCAGCACTGATGATGTTGTAGAATTAGTGCGCTCTGGTTGGTCTGGATTATTGGGGATTTTTTAATTTATGCAGAAATAAGTTATTTATAATACAGATAGAGAATAAAGTTAGTGTTGATTAAAATGAAAGAAAACAATTATATTGATCTGAAATATAGCACATTAATTGTAAATTTATTTAGGTTCAATTACCAAACATACAATCTTAATTTAATTTAAAGCAAACAATACATTTAAAATATATGGGTTGTATGCACATAAAAAAAAAGAAGATATATCCAAAAAAGACAAGGCCTTAAAGCAGTGGTTCTCAATCTTGGTCCTATGGGTGCCACTGCTCTGCACATTTTATATGTCTCCTTTATCTGACACACCCACTTCAGTTAATAAAGCTCTTTCCTAACGAGCTGATGATCTGAATCAGGTGTGTTAAATGAGGGAGACATACAAACTATGCAGAGCAGTGGCTCCCTAGGACCAGGATTGAGATCCACTGCCTTAAAGGGTTAAACTCTTTTCACTGTAACAGACACACTCTCTCTCACACACACAACACACACACACACACACACAGACACACACACACACACACACGTCAAGTCACTTACATTTTAGATGCAATATTGACGGTTTTTCTGTTTCAGCAGCGAAAATAGTTAAACAAAGATCACAGCAGAACCATTGCTCATCTCACAGCAACATGTTTTCGCATTACTGAATGATTCAGCATTTTGGACAAATTGGTTTACTCAAAGATTCAATTAGGGTTGTGCCGATAGACGATATCATAGTTAAGCCAGCATCGCGACCCCCCCCCCCCATGTTTCCATGGTGACGCGTCATGCTTGGCACGTGATTCACCACAGCCAAAATAGCGCTGTATGACATGTAACGTTAGCGCTTTTATTTATAAATATTAACAAACCTGGTTACCATGTCATCAACTATCTTCTATTCTGATTCTCAAATGTGTGTAAGTGAGTTTGTTTTGTCGTTTAAAAAACAGTTTCTCCCGAAATACATGGCCGGTGAACTGGGAGAAGAATAGAGTTAACTTTATAGTTCCTTACACTGTGTGTCTGATATGAATAAAATCCGTCGGCAAATATATTTGAATGGGTTGTTATTGCTGCTTCCATAGACACCATTGTGTATTTTACAAACTATAAATGTATTGTTTTGCTATAAATTATATGCATTTAAATGTCTGAAACCTAAAATAAACATTATGTGGTTAAAAACACTGAATAGTTGTGATATAATATGACAAGCACTGAACGCGTCTGTCTCTGGCTCAGCGCCAGCCACAGCGCGAAAGCACAGTCTGGATCTGGCTGCTCTGTCACGTGTACATTGTACATCATGTACATTCGCTCCTAGTGGTCAGCTGCTGCAGACTCAGAGCGTGCCGAAATCAAAATGGCTGATGAGATGTAGAGGAAAATATCTCCGCGTTGTGCCTATGCCCCTTAGCTGTTCTAAATCCACTGTAAAACACAGCTTTGCGGGGCTTATTGCTTAAGTGAAAAATTAAAACGTTAGCCCCGCCCCTCCTCCCGATATCATCGTCCATCGCGATGTTTCACTGTACACATCGTCTGATGCCAAATTGGTAGACATCGCAAACCCTAGATTCAATGACCAATCCATACCTGTCAATGAATCAATGACTCAATGACTCGCTCATTAAGACGGTAGCCTGGCGACACCTAGTGACGGTTCAGTGTTATGTTTAAAAGTATCATTCTTTCCAACGATTTTTAATTGACTCATATTTAAAACAATCTCATAACATCTTTTAATGCATTGTTATTTTTCAATGTAAATGATGTAATTTGATCAGCCCTACCTAGGGTAACAGCCATATAGTATCTTATTATTCTAAATAATTGAATTTATTGATCAAATTTACAAATTAAAATGAAAGATGAAGCATACATTTAATAAGACTGGACTAGGGGTGCCTTGCAGATATTACAATTATGCACTTTTAAATATACCATTGCCACCCACCGTCAATTTTGGGTGTGTGTGTGTGTGTGTGTGTGTGGGTTGGTTTGTGTGGGTTGGTTTATGTGATCTATGAGGACACAAATTTGTATAATGACGTGTATTACACTGGTATTACAACTTATGGGTGGTTTATGAGGACATTTCAAAAGTCCTCATAAATCAAATGGCTTGAAAAACATAAAAAACAATGTTTTATTAAAAAAATTTAAATGCAGCATGTCTGTTATATGCCTTTATTAAAAAAACGTATTTAAAAAATACAAGGCTTAAGACATTTATTTTCTTTTTTAATGAAGGCCAAACCACACAGCAGTGAAATGGTTAATCTAGCCCCACTCCCCCTCCCCCTCCCCCTCCCCACACTCACAGACACACACACAGAGAGCAGGCGCATAGCCCCACTCCCCCTCCCCCTTCCCACACTCACAGACACACACACAGAGAGCAGGCGCATAGCCCCACTCCCCCTCCCCCTTCCCACACTCACAGACACACACACACAGAGAGCAGTCACAGAGACGTAGGCTCAGAGAGAAATGACCATATTCAAACCAAAATATCTGACTTCCTCTTGGTTGTTACTAATGACTGTAAATTAGAAAGTTGTCTGGCTGGAGGAGAGCTATTAAAATACAGATTTATGTAACTCTAGATGAAACTAACCCGCCCACTTTTGTCAAAAGGTGGCGCTACTGAGTCCCTGCACCACGCCCGTTTCTGAAACTATGCACATGTCACCTGGCTAATAAATGTGATCTGTCTGTCGAGTTTCATGCAATTTTAAGCAATTTCAGGCATGCTAAGAGTCTCAAAAGCATCCAAAAAGAATATTAAAGTTTGATGGATTGCCACAGCAACAGTTTCAAAGATATCAAGAATCCATTCACAGGTCTTCATCTGCCGTGTATTTACATTATACAAATGAAGTTTGAAGCAAATCGGGTAAAAATAAGAGGGTGATTTCAAAGCATTTTGAAAGTGACACACTTCCTGCTGCCAGTTGGTGGCGCTATAACTTTGACTCACAATAGTCACATCCATATGATCGAGCTCTTACAACGAACACACTGCTCAAGTTTCATCAAGATTAGTTAATGTATGCTGAAGTTATGACACACTTCCTGTTTCACGTTTCTCGCCATAATTTTGTTTCCTCGCCACGGCCAAACCGTTCGAGATATCAAAAATCCCCTCGCAAACTTTCATCCTTCATCGCTGCTCGCAGCTATATTTATATATATATATATATATATATATATATATATATATATATATATATATATATATATATATATTAGGGATGCACCGATACCGATACCAGTATCGGTATCGGGCCGATACTGAGCTCATGTACTTGTACTCGTACTCGTAAAAATGCCCCGATACCAACAACCGATACTAGGCAGCATGTGTACAGTATCAGAAATTATAATGGGGATAAAAAAAAGAAGGCTGTATATGAAATAAATGTATCTTATCAGTGGAATATTAAACAGAATATATTAACGCGTCGTCTATTTAACTATATGGTGCGCAAGCTGATAAGAGAAAAACACGGAGAGGATTGACGCGCTACGACACAGACGCGCGAGCTGGTCGAGCGCAACCCTTTTTCACAGACGTCAGTGGAAAGTTTGTAGTTCAGTCGGATGTCAATGGCAAATCAAGTAAAACGAGGCATGTAGCTTATTAATAACGTTAACTGACGAGAGATAGAGAGAGAGAGAGAGAGAGAGAGAGAGAGAGAGAGAGAGAGAGAGAGAGAGAGAGCACTTCTGTTGAATGCTGTTGATTGCGGATCATTCACTCAGCACGTGTTATTTGGATTAAAACTAAATCGTATATGTAAGTAAAACATGAACTGTTACCTTACTTATGTTTAACGAGTGGTAGCCTACATTATTACAGGACATTTGCAGGTCAAGAATTTCCATGAACTTCAAACATCCACAGCGCGCGCCCCGAAAACCACCAGACAGCGCGCGAATACTGAATGGAAGTCTTTCACGCATTGCGCTTGTACGGAGGAATTCACACAAAACTATGTAAAAACACATTGGCGAGTATCCTAGTAAAAGTCTGTTATATATCTCAAGTGAACGTAGACAGTATAATTCAAATGGCGTCAGTGCGTTCGGCCTTAAAGGGGCGGCACTTTAATAAATCTGCTGCTGTGTTTTAATGTTAATCAAACAAAGGACAAATAAATTACTCTCTGCTCTTGGCTAAATAGGCTACCTCTATCAACTTTACAAAAAGATCCATATATATTTAATTTATGCAGTAATAAATATGCAGTGCATGAAATATATATTTGTTGAACTAATTAAGTTTAAATTTAATAAACAACTAATATGATTGATATTATTTTGGTTTCTCTACCAATACATTTAAAAATTACAAATGCATGAATTGAAAATTAACTGAAAATTAAAAATACAGTTATCGGTTACCGTATCGGTATCGGCGAGTACCAAAAATGAAAGTATCGGTATCGGACTCGGTCTGGAAAAAGTGGTATCGGTGCATCCCTAATATATATATATATATATATATATATATATATATATATATATATATATATATATATATATATATATATATATATATATATATATATATATATATATAAAGCCAGTGGCACCGCCAGCCTGGTGCCTTTAGGGTTATTGTGCACGACGTGACACAAAATATCTGCTCGCTATCTGCCGAACGGCTCTGGTAGTTCCGCTTCAGCACTGATGATGTTGTAGAATTAGTGTGCTCTGGTTGGTCTGGATTATTGGGGATTTTTTAATTTATGCAGAAATAAGTTATTTATAATACAGATAGAGAATAAAGTTAGTGTTGATTAAAATGAAAGAAAACAATTATATTGATCTGAAATATAGCACATTAATTTTAAATTTATTTAGGTTCAATTACCAAACATACAATCTTAATTTAATTTAAAGCAAACAATACATTTAAAATATATGGGTTGTATGCACATAAAAAAAAAAGAAGATATATCCAAAAAAGACAAGGCCTTAAAGCAGTGGTTCTCAATCTTGGTCCTAGGGTGCCACTGCTCTGCACATTTTATATGTCTCCTTTATCTGACACACCCACTTCAGTTAATAAAGCTCTTTCCTAACGAGCTGATGATCTGAATCAGGTGTGTTAAATGAGGGAGACATACAAACTATGCAGAGCAGTGGCTCCCTAGGACCAGGATTGAGATCCACTGCCTTAAAGGGTTAAACTCTTTTCACTGTAACACACACACACACACACACACACACACACACACACACACGTCAAGTCACTTACATTTTAGATGCAATATTGACGGTTTTTCTGTTTCAGCAGCGAAAATAGTTAAACAAAGATCACAGCAGAACCATTGCGCATCTCACAGCAACATGTTTTCTCATTACTGAATGATTCAGCATTTTGGACAAATTGGTTTACTCAAAGATTGACGATATCATCGTCCATCGTGATGGCTGACAGACATCACGATGTTAAAAGTCCCCATGAAATCAAAATTGACCATACTTACTTTGTTTGCCTAAATTGATCGTTCTGTGGTGAACAATTCATCCGTGCAAGTCAATCCACACAAAAAAAATTTTTGGCTTCGTAATCTTTAATCAAATTCTGAAAATGCCCCTCCCCTCTGCACTGGAGGACCTTGCCCGATGACGTAGGCTTGATGGTTTGGGTGTCTGCTTAACATCCGTAATCACGCCCCTCCAACTGACAGTAGACAGGCACACAGCGTGTGAAAGGAGAGATGGCGAGGAGGTGCATTTTTCTAGATCCAATCAGGTGCTAGTTGGAAAAAAAAAGCCACGCTCACTATTTTGCCTCATAAGTATTCCGTTTCTCTCGGAAATACGTCACAGCACTGGAGAAAAGCCGTTTGCAACTTCCGGTTCATGGGGACTTTGCTTTAAGCCAAAGAACGTATATTCTTTAATATACGTATAACGCAGAGGTCATTTTTAGGTTGAAATAATTATGTAAAAAGAGGAGGCAGCGCCAGATTTTTTAACGCAGGTGCCGAGGGGGTGCTAGATCATTGACAGGGGGAGCTGCGCACTTATAGCCTATATTGTATACTATTATTAAATGAGCAAAACTTCAATATTTAATATTCAATCATTTTAATTATTATTAAATTTATTTAATTATTTAATTTTAATTATCACAACTAAAGTTTTAATTTTACTAAATTGAATAAGCACAACATTCAGCATTCAATCAAATATATTTAAAGATGTATTATTTATAATGTTATTTCAACATAATATCTCGTTATTTCAACATATGTGAGTATGCAACATAATCAGAGAGTAGCCTATTTCTTTTCGTTTGGAATAGTTTCGTTTAAATATTTAGTTGCAAGCTTTCTATATTTCTCATGTCTGAGGCATATTTCGGTTAATTTATGATGAGATTTGCTCAAGTTCACGCCGGCGCCGGATGTCATGATTATGTCTGCTATATTTGCTTATTAGCCGATTAAATTTAAAAAAAAAATAATAAAAAAATAAGATACAATTTATACAAAACGAAATTAATTTTAAAGAAAGGCTTTCTACAAAACACAGCGTAGGCTAATGAGTCAAAATCATAATGTCTCCTGATATCATACTCATGCTGTTCACTTTTCATAATCAATATGGGGAAAAAAACATTATAATATTTGAACAAATATGAAACTAAATGCGCTTATTAATGGCTACAACAACACGTATACAGTAGTAGGCCTACAAACTCTCTATTTGTACAACTATTAGGCCTATACAACAGCAATAGAAACAGCTTTACAGTGAGCTTCTTATATCGTATATTAATGACCGTTAAAGCAAGAGTATGTAAACAAAAACACAGCCACTGTACAAAAGTGGCAATTATAGGATAACGGACACATGCAATGCATAATGTTCCATAAGATCATCATGTTTGTAGCATGATCCAGGGGATTAAAACGTACAAAATATATTTCAGGCCTAGTGGAGTTGGTAACTAATAATAGTAGTAAATGTGTAAAGTTGCATAAAATGGAAATATTCTATAATGCAAGAAAAAACTACCTCAAAAAACTGTTATCTGTGCTGTTGTCCAGTAACTCCCGTTGGAATCTTCATCCCACAATGGCGGCCGCGCTCCCCAAGCGCCATCTAGTGGCTGTTACCAGAAAAGCATCAGAGTTTCGCCTCTTGTGCTTCTATACTCTTTGTTTAAGCCAGCATCGCGATCCCCCCCCCCCCATGTTTCCATGGTGACGCGTCATGCTTGGCACGTGATTCACCACAGCCAAAATAGACATGTAACGTTAGCGCTTTATTTATAAATATTAACAAACCTGGTTACCATGTCATTAACTATCTTCTATTCTGATTCTCAAATGTGTGTAAGTGAGTTTGTTTTGTCGTTTAAAAAACAGTTTCTCCCGAAATACATGGCCGGTGAACTGGGAGAAGAATAGAGTTAACTTTATAGTTACTTACACTGTGTGTCTGATATGAATAAAATCCGTCGGCAAATATATTTGAATGGGTTGTTATGGCTGCTTCCATAGACACCATTGTGTATTTTACAAACTATAAATGTATTGTTTTGCTATAAGTTATATGCATTTAAATGTCTGAAACCTAAAATAAACATTATGTGGTTAAAAACACTGAATAGTTGTGATATAATATGACAAGCACTGAACGCGTCTGTCTCTGGCTCAGCGCCAGCCACAGCGCGAAAGCACAGTCTGGATCTGGCTGCTCTGTCACGTGTACATTGTACATCATGTACATTCGCTCCTAGTGGTCAGCTGCTGCAGACTCAGAGCGTGCCGAAATCAAAATTGCTGATGAGATGTAGAGGAAAATATCTCCGCGTTGTGCCTACGCCCCTTAGCTGTTCTAAATCCACTGTAAAACACGGCTTTGCGGGGCTTATTGCTTAAGTGAAAAATTAAAACGTTAGCCCCGACGCTCCTCCGATATCATCGTCCATCGCGATGTTTCACTGTACACATCGTCTGATGCCAAATTGGTAGACATCGCAAACCCTAGATTCAATGACCAATCCATACCTGTCTCATTCATGAATGACTCAGTCGTTCGAACGAATCGTTTGAACGAATGAATCAATGACTCGCTCATTAAGACGGTATCCTGGCGACACCTAGTGACGGTTCAGTGTTATGTTTAAAAGTATCATTCTTTCCAACGATTTTTAATTGACTCATATTTAAAACAATCTCATAACATCATTTAATGCATTGTTATTTTTCAATGTAAATGATGTAATTTGATCAGCCCTACCTAGGGTAACAGCCATATAGTATCTTATTATTCTAAATAATTGAATTTATTGATCAAATTTACAAATTAAAATGAAAGATGAAGCATACATTTAATAAGATTGGACTAGGGGTGCCTTGCAGATATTACAATTATGCACTTTTAAATATACCATTGCCACCCACCGTCAATTTGGTGTGTGTGTGTGTGTGTGTGGGTTGGTTTGTGTGGGTTGGTTTATGTGATCTATGAGGACACAAATTTGTATAATTCAATTCAATTCAAGTTTATTTGTATAGCGCTTTTCACAATACACATTGTCTCAAAGCAGCTTTACAGAAAGTGCATTTCAGAAATGTACAAAGAAAAATACAGTTAGTTAATCATGTATAAATTTAGGCATAACATATCGCCGGTGTTTAGTCGTCTCTTCACAGGCGTCGAGTCGTCTCTCCACCGGCGTTTAGTCGTCTCATCACAGGTGTTGGGGCATCTGAAGTCTTCGTGAGAGGCTGGATACAAACTGGAGCTGACGAACGCTATTTACCTCGGGACTAGCGTCCCGAGATAACAGCAGAAAGACAGATGGGAAATAATTAGCATAGCTGATGTTCATAATATTAATGCATTCGAACTGATTCAGAAGTAGTATAAAAGGTAAGCATTAAGTGAATGCTTGGTTAAAAAGATGCGTCTTTAATCTAGTTTTAAACTGGGACAGCGAGTCTGAGTCTCGAACAATATCAGGAAGGCTATTCCAGAGTTTAGGAGATAAATGTGAGAACGCCCTCCCTCCTTTAGTAGACTTAGATATCCTAGGAACGACCAGAAGCCTCGAATTTTGTGATCTTAAAGAGCGCGATGGATTGTAGGGCGATAGAAGGTCTGTTAAATACACAGGAGCTAAACCATTTAGAGCTTTATAAGTCAATAGTAATACTTTGTAATTGATACGGAACTTAATAGGTAACCAGTGTAGAGATGATAAAATTGGTGTTATATGATCATATTTTCTTGATCTAGTAAGAACTCTAGCGGCTGCATTTTGCACTAACTGAAGCTTGTTTATTGAGGATGCAGGACAACCAGCTAATAAAGCATTACAGTAATCTAGTCTCGAGGTCATGAATGCATGAACTAACTTTTCTGCATCTGAAACAGATAGCATGTTACGTAGCTTAGCAATGTTTCTAAGGTGGAAAAAGGCTGTTCTTGTAACATATGAAATATGATTTTCGAAAGTCAAGTTGCGGTCTAGTATAACACCCAGGTCTTTTACTGTAGTGGATAAAGTAACAGGACATCCTTCTAAATTAAAGTTGTATTGTAAGGGATTTTGTGGGTAGTTTTTTGGGCCAATAAGTAATACCTCCGTTTTATCTGAATTTAATAGCAGGAAATTACACGTCATCCAGCATTTTATATCTTTTAGACACTCTGTCAAGTTAGATAAGTTAGTGTTTTCATCTGGTCGTGATGAGATATATAATTGAGTGTCATCAGCATAACAGTGAAAATTAATTCCATGTTTTCTTATAATATTACCAAGTGGCAGCATATATATTGAGAATAGCAGAGGGCCTAGGACAGAACCTTGCGGCACTCCATAGTTTACCGATGTTATCTTTGATTTTTCCCCATTTAAACAGACGAAATGGTAACGGTCTGATAAGTACGATCTAAACCAGCTTAATGCCTGTCCCTGAACACCAGTGTAGTTTTGTAGTCGATCTAAGAGTATTTTATGATCTATAGTGTCGAACGCAGCACTAAGATCAAGTAGAACTAGTATTGAGATACAGCCTTGGTCAGAGGCTAAGAGTAAATCATTTGTAATTTTAACTAGCGCAGTTTCTGTGCTATGATGCGGTCTGAATCCCGACTGAAATTTTTCGTAGATATCATTTTCTTGCAAGAAAGAGTATAATTGAGCGGACACAATTTTTTCTAGTATTTTAGACATAAATGGAAGATTTGAGATGGGTCTGTAATTTGCTAGGTTATTTGGATCTAATTGCGGTTTCTTAATGAGAGGTTTTATTACTGCCAGCTTGAATATTTTTGGAACGTGACCTAAAAATAAAGACGAGTTAATAATATTGAGAAGAGGCTCTTCCACTACAGGTAACACTTCTTTAAGTAGTTTAGTGGGTATTGGATCTAATAAACATGTTGTTGGTTTAGATGCAATGATAAGTTTATTTAGTTCTTCCTGTCCTATAGTTGTAAAGCGGTGTAGTTGTTCTAGAGGGGCCATAATTGAGGCCGAGTCATTAGACACCATAGAGGATTGTACATTTACAATAGTGTTTCGGATGCTTTCTATTTTCTCATTGAAGTAATTCATAAAATCATTACTACTATATTGTAACGGAATATATTGCTCTGGAGATGTCTGATTATTTGTTAGTCTAGCCACGGTGTTAAATAAAAACCTTGGATTATTTTGGTTATTTTCAATTAGTTTGCGGATATGCTCAGCCCTGGCTGATTTTAGAGCCCTTTTATAACGTGACATACTGTCTTTCCACGCGATTCTGAAGACCTCTAAATTAGTTCGTTTCCATTTACGCTCTAAGTTACGAGTTTCTCTCTTGATAGCATGCGTAGCACTGTTGTACCATGGTGTTTTAGTTTTCTCTCTAACCTTTTTTAATCTAATTGGTGCAACAATATCTAGTGTACTAGAGAAAATGTTGCTCATACTGCTAGTCATTTCCTCTAGTTCATCTGTTTGTTTGGGTTTACTGAGCAGCTGAGATAGATCAGGTAAGCTATTTGAGAATCTATCTATAGTGGTTGGAAGGATTGTTCTGCCTGGTCTATAACGTGGTGCAACATAACAAATTTCAGCAGTGCGTATTATGCAAGTTACCATGTAATGATCAGTGAGATCGTCACTTTGCGGTATAATATCTATATCGGTTGGATCGGTTCCATATGAAATAATTAAATCTAGTGTATGATTTAGACGATGAGTGGGACCACTGACGTTTTGCTTCACCCCAAAGGAGTTTAATAGATCTGTAAACGCAGCCCCTAACGCATCATTTGTATTATCTACGTGTATGTTAAAGTCGCCAATAATTATTGCTTTATCGACATTGACCAATAGGTCTGAGAGAAAGTCTGCAAAATCTTTTAGGAAATCAGCATATGGCCCTGGAGGTCTATATACGGTAGCCAAGGCTAGAGATAATAAGGATTTCTTTCTTACATCTAAGAGCGTAACATTTAGCACAAGTACTTCAAACGAATTAAACCTATGACAAGTTTTCTGAGTAACATTAAGAATATCTCTATAGATTGTTGCAACACCGCCGCCACGACCGATCAGACGGGGCTCATGCTTATAACAGTATCCTGGTGGAGTAGACTCATTTAGACCGAAATAATCATTTGGTTTAAGCCAGGTTTCAGTAAGGCACAGAACATCGAAATTATTATCTGTGACCATTTCATTTACAATAACCGCCTTAGGTGTGAGCGATCTAATGTTTAGAAGACCTAGCTTTAGAAATTGTTTTTGTTCACTGATATTTAGATTTTCTGGTTTAATTACAGTAATATTCTTGCTAGATCTTACAGTAGATTTGTTGTTTGGCTTCACTAAGCGAGGAATAGACACAGTTTCTATATAATGTTCTACATTGGTACTTATATCAATTAAATTGGGACAGCAAAGACTATGATTTGGACTTTGACTTACTAGTCAGATGGGTGTGTAGCGTCTTGGAGATGTTGTCCGACAGAACAGCCGCTCCGACTCTGCTGGGGTGCAGACCATCAGGACGGAAGAGCCTAGGTCGCTCCCAAAACAGATTCCAATTATTTACAAAGAGCAGTTTCTGTTCATTACACCATGACATTAACCATTCATTTAAAGCAAATAATCTACTGAATCTACTGACGTGTATTACACTGGTATTACAACTTATGGGTGGTTTATGAGGACATTTCAAAAGTCCTCATAAATCAAATGGCTTGAAAAACATAAAAAACAATGTTTTATTAAAAAAATTTAAATGCAGCATGTCTGTTATATGCCTTTATTAAAAAAACGTATTTAAAAAATACAAGGCTTAAGACATTTATTTTCTTTTTTAATGAAGGCCAAACCACACAGCAGTGAAATGGTTAATCTAGCCCCACTCCCCCTCCCCCTCCCCACACTCACAGACACACACACAGACAGCAGTCAGAGAGACGTAGGCTCAGAGAGAAATGACCATATTCAAACCAAAATATCTGACTTCCTCTTGGTTGTTACTAATGACTGTAAATTAGAAAGTTGTCTGGCTGGAGGAGAACTATATAAATACAGATTTTTGTAACTCTAGATGAAACTAACCCCCCCACTTTTGTCAAAAGGTGGCGCTACTGAGTCCCTGCACCACGCCCGTTTCTGAAACTATGCACATGTCACCTGGCTAATAAATGTGATCTGTCTGTCGAGTTTCATGCAATTTTAAGCAATTTCAGGCATGCTAAGAGTCTCAAAAGCATCCAAAAAGAATATTAAAGTTTGATGGATTGCCACAGCAACAGTTTCAAAGATATCAAGAATCCATTCACAGGTCTTCATCTGCCGTGTATTTACATTATACAAATGAAGTTTGAAGCAAATCGGGTAAAAATAAGAGGGTGATTTCAAAGCATTTTGAAAGTGACACACTTCCTGCTGCCAGTTGGTGGCGCTATAACTTTGACTCACAATAGTCACATCCATATGATCGGGCTCTTACAACGAACACACTGCTGAAGTTTCATCAAGATCAGTTAATGTATGCAGTAGTTATGACACACTTCCTGTTTCACGTTTCTCGCCATAATTTTGTTTCCTCGCCACGGCCAAACCGTTCGAGATATCAAAAATCCCCTCGCAAACTTTCATCCTCAATGTCTTGACTTCACGCTGACCGAGTTTCGTGCCGTGTGTTTGAATTCTCTAGGAGAAGTACTTCAAATTCCTTTGCGTGTGTTTTACCAACAACCCTAAATAGCCCACTTCCTGTTGGGCTGGGGTAAAAAGTAAGAGTGTGAAGTTATATAGAAACGATGAGATCTACATGTGTACCGAGTTTCATATTATTACATGCAAGCGTGTTTGATTTATGGACCATGTTTTCGGACCCCGTTCCAGGGGGCGCTGTCGAGCCCCCCTGCCACGCCCGGGTACCATCTTCAGCCCGGCCCTGATGGCCGCGGGTTCTGACATGTGTGCAAAGTTTCAGGAGTTTTTGAGCATGTTAAGGCCTCCAAAAGTGTCCAAAAGGTAGTAAAAAAATAATAATAATAATAATAATAATAATAATAATAATAATAATAATAATAATAATAATAAATAATCCTTAGGAAAACAATAGGGCCTTCGCCCTTTGGGCTTGGGCCCTAAATATAGCTGCGAGCAGCGATTACGGGCCCAAGCCGGTGGCACCGCAACCCTGGTGCACCAGGGTGGCGGTACCGTCGGCTTTGGCCCTTCATCGCTGCTCGCAGCTATATTTATATATATATATATATATATATATATATATATATATATATATATATATATATATATATATAAAGCCAGTGGCACCGCCAGCCTGGTGCCTTTAGCGTTATTGTGCACGACGTGACACAAAATATCTGCTCGCTATCTGCCGAACCGCTCTGGTAGTTCCGCTTCAGCACTGATGATGTTGTAGAATTAGTGCGCTCTGGTTGGTCTGGATTATTGGGGATTTTTTATTTTATGCAGAAATAAGTTATTTATAATACAGATAGAGAATAAAGTTAGTGTTGATTAAAATGAAAGAAAACAATTATATTGATCTGAAATATAGCACATTAATTTTAAATTTATTTAGGTTCAATTACCAAACATACAATCTTAATTTAATTTAAAGCAAACAATACATTTAAAATATATGGGTTGTATGCACATAAAAAAAAAAGAAGATATATCCAAAAAAGACAAGGCCTTAAAGCAGTGGTTCTCAATCTTGGTCCTATGGGTGCCACTGCTCTGCACATTTTATATGTCTCCTTTATCTGACACACCCACTTCAGTTAATAAAGCTCTTTCCTAACGAGCTGATGATCTGAATCAGGTGTGTTAAATGAGGGAGACATACAAACTATGCAGAGCAGTGGCTCCCTAGGACCAGGATTGAGATCCACTGCCTTAAAGGGTTAAACTCTTTTCACTGTAACAGACACACTCTCTCTCACACACACACACACACACACACACACACACACACACACACACACACACACACACACACGTCAAGTCACTTACATTTTAGATGCAATATTGACGGTTTTTCTGTTTCAGCGCCGAAAATAGTTAAACAAAGATCACAGCAGAACCATTGCGCATCTCACAGCAACATGTTTTCTCATTACTGAATGATTCAGCATTTTGGACAAATTGGTTTACTCAAAGATTCAATTAGGGTTGTGCCGATAGACGATATCATAGTTAAGCCAGCATCGCAACCCATCGCATCCATACCTGTCTCATTCATGAATGACTCAGTCGTTCGAACGAATCGTTTGAACGAATGAATCAATGACTCGCTCATTAAGACGGTAGCCTGGCGACACCTAGTGACGGTTCAGTGTTATGTTTAAAAGTATCATTCTTTCCAACGATTTTTAATTGACTCATATTTAAAACAATCTCATAACATCTTTTAATGCATTGTTATTTTTCAATGTAAATGATGTAATTTGATCAGCCCTACCTAGGGTAACAGCCATATAGTATCTTATTATTCTAAATAATTGAATTTATTGATCAAATTTACAAATTAAAATGAAAGATGAAGCATACATTTAATAAGATTGGACTAGGGGTGCCTTGCAGATATTACAATTATGCACTTTTAAATATACCATTGCCACCCACCGTCAATTTGGTGTGTGTGTGTGTGTGTGTGTGTGTGTGTGTGGTGTGTGTGTGTGTGTGTGTGTGTGTGTGTGTATGTGTGTGGGTTGGTTTGTGTGGGTTGGTTTATGTGATTTATGAGGACACAAATTTGTATAATGACGTGTATTACACTGGTATTACAACTTATGGGTGGTTTATGAGGACATTTCAAAAGTCCTCATAAATCAAATGGCTTGAAAAACATAAAAAACAATGTTTTATTAAAAAAAATTAAATGCAGCATGTCTGTTATATGCCTTTATTAAAAAAACGTATTTAAAAAATACAAGGCTTAAGACATTTATTTTCTTTTTTAATGAAGGCCAAACCACACAGCAGTGAAATGGTTAATCTAGCCCCACTCCCCCTCCCCCTCCCCCTTCCCACACTCACAGACACACACACCAGAGAGCAGGCGCATAGCCCCACTCCCCCTCCCCCTTCCCACACTCACAGACACACACACACAGAGAGCAGTCACAGAGACGTAGGCTCAGAGAGAAATGACCATATTCAAACCAAAATATCTGACTTCCTCTTGGTTGTTACTAATGACTGTAAATTAGAAAGTTGTCTGGCTGGAGGAGAACTATATAAATACAGATTTTTGTAACTCTAGATGAAACTAACCCGCCCACTTTTGTCAAAAGGTGGCGCTACTGAGTCCCTGCACCACGCCCGTTTCTGAAACTATGCACATGTCACCTGGCTAATAAAAGTGATCTGTCTGTCGAGTTTCATGCAATTTTAAGCAATTTCAGGCATGCTAAGAGTCTCAAAAGCATCCAAAAAGAATATTAAAGTTTGATGGATTGCCACAGCAACAGTTTCAAAGATATCAAGAATCCTTTCACAGGTCTTCATCTGCCGTGTATTTACATTATACAAATGAAGTTTGAAGCAAATCGGGTAAAAATAAGAGGGTGATTTCAAAGCATTTTGAAAGTGACACACTTCCTGCTGCCAGTTGGTGGCGCTATAACTTTGACTCACAATAGTCACATCCATGTGATCGGGCTCTTAGAACGAACACACTGCTGAAGTTTCATCAAGATCAGTTAATGTATGCAGTAGTTATGACACACTTCCTGTTTCACGTTTCTCGCCATAATTTCGTTTCCTCGCCACGGCCAAACCGTTCGAGATATCAAAAATCCCCTCGCAAACTTTCATCCTCAATGTCTTGACTTCACGCTGACCGAGTTTCGTGCCGTGTGTTTGAATTCTCTAGGAGGAGTACTTCAAATTCCTTTGCGTGTGTTTTACCAACAACCCTAAATAGCCCACTTCCTGTTGGGCTGGGGTAAAAAGTAAGAGTGTGAAGTATATATGAAACGATGAGATCTACATGTGTACCGAGTTTCATATTATTACATGCAAGCGTGTTTGATTTATGGACCATGTTTTCGGACCCCGTTCCAGGGGGCGCTGTCAAGCCCCCCTGCCACGCCTGGGTACCATCTTCAGCCCGGCCCTGATGGCCGCGGGTTCTGACATGTGTGCAAAGTTTCAGGAGTTTTTGAGCATGTTAAGGCCTCCAAAAGTGTCCAAAAGGTAGTAAAAAAATAATAATAATAATAATAATAATAATAATAATAATAATAATAATAAATAATCCTTAGGAAAACAATAGGGCCTTCGCCCTTTGGGCTTGGGCCCTAAATATAGCTGCGAGCAGCGATTACGGGCCCAAGCCGGTGGCACCTCAACCCTGGTGCACCAGGGTGGCGGTACCGCCGGCTTTGGCCCTTCATCGCTGCTCGCAGCTATATTTATTTATATATATATATATATATATATATATATATATATATATATATATATATATATATATATATATATATATAAAGCCGGTGGCATCGCCACCCTGGTGCCTTTAGGGTTATTGTGCACGACGTGACACAAAATATCTGCTCGCTATCTGCCGAACGGCTCTGGTAGTCCCGCTTCAGCACTGATGATGTTGTAGAAATAGTGTGCTCTGGTTGGTCTGGATTATTCGGGATTTTTTATTTTATACAGAAATAAGTTATTTATAATTCAGATGAGAATAAAGTTAGTGTTGATTAAAATGAAGGAAAACAAATATATTGATCTGAAATATAGCACATTCATTTTACATTTATTTAGGTTCAATTACCAAACATACAATCTTAATTTAATTTAAAGCAAACTATACATTAAAAATACATGGGTTGTATGCACATTTTTTTTATAAAAAATATATATATAATCCAAAAAGACAAGGCTTAAAAACTCTTGTAAGAGTAACAGACACTGTAACAGACACAATCTCTCTCACACACACACCCCACACACACACACACACACACAACACACACACACACACACACACACACACACACACACACACACACACAACACACACACACACACACACACACACACACACACACACACACAACACGTCAAGTCACATTTTAGATGCAATATTGAATAAGCAGAAAAATCGGATTTTCTGCTCTGAAAATATAAATAAGCATACAAATTGAATAAGCACTTTGAATATTCTAAACAGAATAAGCATTAGTCGCTAATGAATAAGTACTAGTACTTAATGGAATAGATACTAATATCTAAAAAATAAGTACTAGTAGCATGAAAATAGAGACTAGTATGTTAAAATGATTAAATGTTAAAACGGCTTGCCATATTGGCTCAGAGAGAGAGAGAGAGAAAATGACATTTTAGATAATAGTACCTATTAATAGATATTAGTATTTATTCAATAAATACTAGTTCTAAGTCATTACATACTAGTACCTATTAAATAGATACCAGTACTTATTCATTAGCTACTAATACGTATTCAAAAGAATATCTAAAGAATAAGCACTACTATCTAAAGAATAGGCACTAGTACTAAAGAATAAGCACTAGTCGCTAATGAATAAGTACTATTACTTAATGGAATAGATACTAGTATCTAAAAATAAGTACTAGTAGCATGAAAAAAGAGACTACTAGGTTAAAATGATTAAATGTTAAAACGGCTTGCCATATTGACTCAGAGCATCAAAAGCATCAAACAAGAATATTAAAGTTTGATGCGTTGCCACAGCAACAGTTTCAAAGATATCAAGAATCCCTTCACAGGTCTTCATCTGCAGTGTATTTACATTATACAGATGAAGTTTGAAGCAAATCGGGTAAAAATAAGAGGGTGATTTCAAAGCCTTTAGGAAGTGACACACTTCCTGCTGCCAGTTGGTGGCGCTATAACTTTGACTCACAATAGTCACATCCATGTGATCGGACTCTTACAGCGAACACACTGCTGAAGTTTCATCAAGATCAGTTAATGTATGCAGAAGTTATAACACACTTCCTGTTTCCATTATTCGCCATAAATTCGTTTCCTCGCCACGGCCAAACCGTTCGAGATATCAAAAATCCCTGGCAATTTTTCATCCTCAATGTCTTGACTTCATGCTGACTGAGTTTCGTGGCGATTGGTTGAATTCTCTAGGAGTAGTATATCGAATTCCAGGGGCATACGCTTTCAAACAAACCATAATAGCCGACTTCCTGTTGGGCTGGGTAAAAAGTAAAAGTACAAAGGATATATGAATCGATGAGATCTATATGTGTACCAAGTTTCATATTATTACATGCAAGCGTGTTTGATTTATGGACCAAGTTTTCGGACCCCGTTCCAGGGGGCGCTGTCGAGCCCCCCTGCCACGCCCGGGTACCAGCTTCAGCCCGGCCCTGATGGCCGCGGATTCTGACCCGTGTGCAAAGATTCAAGAGTTTTTGAGCACGTTAAGGGCCCCAAAAGTGCGCTGAGAGTCTCAAAAGTATCCAAAAAGAATATTAAAGTTTGATGCATTGTCACGGCAACAGCATCTAAGATATCAACAATCCTTTCACAGGTCTACATCTGGCGTGTGTCTACAAGCATCAGAATCAAAATCGTAAACGTTCAATCTTTGCTCGCGCCTTATAATTCAGCCCGCAATTATCCCGCAAGAACAATTACAATGCTTTACAACCATAGAACAAAAAGAGTTAAATAAACTTATCACTTCATCTAAAACAACAACATGTTTATTAGATCCTATACCAACTAAACTACTGAAAGAAGTGTTACCTATAGTGGAAGAGCCTCTTCTCAATATTATTAATTCGTCTTTATCTTTAGGTCATGTTCCAAGAACATTCAAGCTGGCAGTTATAAAACTCTTATTAAGAAACCACAATTAGATCCAAATAACCTAGCAAATTACAGACCCATTTCGAATCTTCCATTTATGTCAAAAATATTAGAAAAAGTTGTGTCCGCTCAACTCGGCTCTTTCTTGCAAGAAAACGACATCTATGAAAAGTTTCAGTCTGGATTCAGGCCACATCATAGCACTGAAACTGCGCTTGTTAGAATCATAAATGATCTACTTTTAGCTTCGGACCGGGGCTGTATCTCAGTACTAGTTTTACTTGATCTTAGTGCTGCGTTCGATACTATAGATCACACAATACTCTTAGATCGACTACAAAATTACACTGGTGTTCAAGGACAAGCATTAAGCTGGTTCAGGTCATACTTATCTGACCGCTACCATTTTGTCTACTTAAATGGAGAAAAATCGATCATGACTTCGGCAAACCATGGAGTGCCGCAGGGATCTGTGTTAGGCCCTTTATTATTCTCAATATATATGCTGCCACTTGGTAATATTCTAAGGAAACATGGAATTAGTTTCCATTGCTATGCTGATGACACTCAAATATATATTTCATCACGGCCAGATGAATACGCTAAATTATCCAAATTGACAGATTGTGTTAAAGATATAAAAGATTGGATGACGCGTAACTTTCTTTTATTAAATCCAGATAAGACAGAGGTAATACTTATCGGTTCTAAAAACCGTCTACAAAACCTCTCACAACACAACTTTAACATAGTAGGATGCCCTGTTACTTTATCCGCTACAGTAAAAGACCTGGGTGTTATATTAGACTGCAACCTGTCTTTTGAAAAGCATATTTCATATGTTACAAAAACTGCCTTTTTCCACCTTAGAAACATTGCTAAGCTACGTAATATGCTATCTGTTTCTGATGCAGAAAAGTTAGTTCATGCATTAATGACCTCGAGACTAGATTACTGTAATGCTTTATTAGCTGGTTGTCCTGCATCCTCAATAAACAAGCTACAGTTAGTCCAAAATGCAGCCGCTAGAGTTCTTACTAGATCAAGAAAATATGATCATATAACACCAGTTTTATCATCACTTCATTGGTTACCTATAAAGTTCCGTATTAATTACAAGGTATTGCTTTTGACCTATAAAGCTCTAAATGGTTTAGCTCCAGTCTATTTACGATCTTCTATCGCCTTACAATCCATCGCGCTCTTTAAGATCACTAAATTCGAGGCTTCTGGTCATTCCTAGGATAAACAGATCCACCAAAGGAGGGAGAGCATTTTCACATCTAGCTCCGAAGCTCTGGAATAGCCTTCCTGATTTGTTCGTTGCTCAGACTCGCTCTCCCAGTTTAAAACTAGACTAAAGACGCATCTATTTAGCCAGGCATTCATATAAATTTTTATCTACAGTTACTGTAAATTCGGCCTCTAGTTCATAAACGCCAGAGGAGAAACTGGCCCCGACTGAGCTGGGTTTCTCCCAAGGTTTTTTTTCTCCATTGGGTGATCTGATGGAGTTTTAGGACACCATTGGGTCACTTGATGGAGTTTTTTTTCGGTTCCTTGCCACTGTTGTCTTTGGCTTGCTCAGTTAGGGATATTCAAATTAATTAAACAATCATACCATTGATCAGCTCTACCAAACTTGGATGTCCTTTTTGGATGTCCAGTAATAAACAAACATTGTTGAGTTGTTTTGATTGATACTGTAAAGCAGCTTTGATACAATCTGTATTGTGAAAAAGCGCTATATAAATATATTGACTTGACTTGACTTGACATTATACACATCAAGTTTGAAGCAAATCGGGTAAAGCCTGTTTGATTTATGGACCAAGTTTTCGGACCCCGTTCCAGGGGGCGCTGTCGAGCCCCCCTGCCACGCCCGGTACCAGCTTCAGCCCGGCCCTGATGGCCGCGGTTTCTGACCCGTGTGCAAAGTTTCAAGAGTTTTTGAGCATGTTAAGGGCCCCAAAAGTGCGCTAAGAATCTCAAAAGTATCCAAAAAGAATATTAAAGTTTGATGCGTTGTCACGGCAACAGCATCTAAGATATCAACAATCCTTTCACGGGTCTACATCTGGCTTGTGTCTACATTATACACATCAAGTTTGAAGCAAATAGGGTAAAGCGTGTTGGATATATGGACCAAATTGTCGGACCCGTTCAAGGGGCGCTGTCGAGCCCCCCTGCCACGCCCGGGTACCAGCTTCAGCCTGGCCCTGATGGCCGCGGGTTTTGTCCTGTGTGCAAAGTTTCAAGAGTTTTCGAGCACGTTAAGAACCCCAAAAGTGCCCGAAAGCATAAAAAAGCATGAAAAAGCTTAAAAAAAGGAATATTAATGTTTGATGCATTGCCATGGCAACAGTGTCTAAGATATCAATAATCCTTTCACAGGTCAACATCTGGCATGTGTCTACATTATGCACATGAAGTTTGAAGCAAATCGGGTAAAAATAAGAGGGTGATTTAAAAAGCATTTTGAAAGTGACACACTTCCTGCTGCCAGTTGGTGGCGCTATAACTTTGACTCACAATAGTCACATCCATGTGATCGGGCTCTTACAACGAACACACTGCTGAAGTTTCATCAAGATTAGTTAATGTATGCAGTAGTTATAACACACTTCCTGTTTCACGTTTCTCGCCCATAATTTCGTTTCCTCGCCACGGCCAAACCGTTCGAGATATCAAAAATCCCCTGGCAATTTTTCATCCTCAGTGTCTTGACTTCATGCACACCGAGTTTCGTGCCGTGTGTTTGAATTCTCTAGGAGGAGTGTTTCACATTCCATTGCATGCGTTTTCCAAACAACCCTTAATAGCCGACTTCCTGTTGGGCTGGGGTAAAAAGTTAGAGTGCGAAGTATATATGAAACGATGAGATCTACATGTGTACCGAGTTTCATATTATTACATGCAAGCGTGTTTGATTTATGGACCATGTTTTCGGACCCCGTTCCAGGGGGCGCTGTCGAGCCCCCCTGCCACGCCCGGGTACCATCTTCAGCCCTGATGGCCGCGGGTTCTGACATGTGTGCAAAGTTTCAGGAGTTTTTGAGCATGTTAAGGCCTCCAAAAGTGTCCAAAAGGTAGTAAAAATAATAATAATAATAATAATAAATATAGCTGCGAGCAGCGATTACGGGCCCAAGCCGGTGGCACCGCAACCCTGGTGCACCAGGGTGGCGCTAACCGTCGGCTTTGGCCCTTCATCGCTGCTCGCAGCTATATTTATATATATATATATATATATATATATATTAGGGATGCACCGATACCGATACCATATCGGTATCGGGCCCGATACTGAGCTCATGTACTTGTACTCGTACTCGTAAAAAATGCCCCGATACCAACAACCGATACCAGGCAGCATGTGTACAGTGTCAGAAATTATAATGGGGATAAAAAAAGAAGGCTGTATATGAAATAAATGTACTTATCAGTGGAATATTAAACACAATATATTAACGCGTCGTCTATTTAACTATATGGTGCGCAAGCTGATAAGAGAAAAACACGGAGAGGATTGAGCGCGCTACGACACAGACGCGCGAGCTGGTCGAGCGCAACCCTTTTTCACAGACATCAGTGGAAAGTTTGTAGTTCAGTCGGATGTCAATGGCAAATCAAGTAAAACGAGGCATGTAGCTTATTAATAACGTTAACTGACGAGAGATAGAGAGAGAGAGAGAGAGAGAGAGGAGAGAGAGAGAGAGAGAGAGAGAGAGAGAGAGAGAGAGAGAGAGAGAGAGAGCGAGAGCACTTCTGTTGAATGCTGTTGATTGCGGATCATTCACTCAGCACGTGTTATTTGGATTAAAACTAAATCGTATATGTAAGTAAAACATGAACTGTTACCTTACTTATGTTTAACGAGTGGTAGCCTACATTATTACAGGACATTTGCAGGTCAAGAATTTCCATGAACTTCAAACATCCACAGCGCGCGCCCCGAAAACCACCAGACAGCGCGCGAATACTGAATGGAAGTCTTTCACGCATTGCGCTTGTACGGACGAATTCACACAAATCTATGTAAAAACACATTGGCGAGTATCCTAGTAAAAGTCTGTTATATATCTCAAGTGAACGTAGACAGTATAATTCAAATGGCGTCAGTGCGTTCGCCTTAAAGGGGCGGCACTTTAATAAATCTGCTGCTGTGTTTTAATGTTAATCAAACAAAGGACAAATAAACTACTCTATGCTCTTGGCTAAATAGGCTACCTCTATCAACTTTACAAAAAGATCCATATATATTTAATTTATGCAGTAATAAATATGCAGTGCATGAAATATATATTTGTTGAACTAATTAAGTTTAAATTTAATAAACAATAATATGATTGATATTATTTTGGTTTCTCTACCAATACATTTAAAATATTACAAATGCATGAATTGAAAATTAACTGAAAATTAAAAAATACAGTTATCGGTTACCGTATCGGTATCGGCGAGTACCAAAAATGAAAGTATCGGTATCGGACTCGGTCTGGAAAAAGTGGTATCGGTGCATCCCTAATATATATATATATATAATATATATATATATATATATATATATATATATATATATATATATATATAAAGCCAGTGGCACCGCCAGCCTGGTGCCTTTAGGGTTATTGTGCACGACGTGACACAAAATATCTGCTCGCTATCTGCCGAACGGCTCTGGTAGTTCCGCTTCAGCACTGATGATGTTGTAGAATTAGTGCGCTCTGGTTGGTCTGGATTATTGGGGATTTTTTAATTTATGCAGAAATAAGTTATTTATAATACAGGTAGAGAATAAAGTTAGTGTTGATTAAAATGAAAGAAAACAATTATATTGATCTGAAATATAGCACATTAATTGTAAATTTATTTAGGTTCAATTACCAAACATACAATCTTAATTTAATTTAAAGCAAACAATACATTTAAAATATATGGGTTGTATGCACATAAAAAAAAGAAGAAGATATATCCAAAAAAGACAAGGCCTTAAAGCAGTGGTTCTCAATCTTGGTCCTAGGGTACCACTGCTCTGCACATTTTATATGTCTCCTTTATCTGACACACCCACTTCAGTTAATAAAGCTCTTTCCTAACCAGCTGATGATCTGAATCAGGTGTGTTAAATGAGGGAGACATACAAACTATGCAGAGCAGTGGCTCCCTAGGACCAGGATTGAGATCCACTGCCTTAAAGGGTTAAACTCTTTTCACTGTAAACACACACACACACACACACACACACACACACACACACACACACACGTCAAGTCACTTACATTTTAGATGCAATATTGACGTTTTTTTCTGTTTCAGCAGCGAAAATAGTTAAACAAAGATCACAGCAGAACCATTGCGCATCTCACAGCAACATGTTTTCTCATTACTGAATGATTCAGCATTTTGGACAAATTGGTTTACTCAAAGATTGACGATATCATCGTCCATCGTGATGGCTGACAGACATCACGATGTTAAAGTCCCCATGAAATCAAAATTGACCATACTTACTTTGTTTGCCTAAATTGATCGTTTTGTGGTGAACAATTCATCCGTGCAAGTCAATCCACACAAAAAAATTTTTTGGCTTCGTAATCTTTAATCAAATTCTGAAAATGCCCCTCCCCTCTGCACTGGAGGACCTTGCCCGATGACGTAGGCTTGATGGTGTGGGTGTCTGCTTAACATCCGTAATCACGCCCCTCCAACTGACAGTAGACAGGCACACAGCGTGTGAAAGGAGAGATGGCGAGGAGGTGCATTTTTCTAGATCCAATCAGGTGCTAGTTGGAAAAAAAAAGCCACGCTCACTATTTTGCCTCATAAGTATTCCGTTTCTCTCGGAAATACGTCACAGCAACTGGAGAAAAGCCGTTTGCAACTTCCGGTTCATGGGGACTTTAAGCAAAGAACGTATATTTACAAGAAGTGAAAGCCAATAGAACGTTCCATTGCAACACCAGCGCCAAAGAACGTATATTTACAAGAAGTGAAAGCCAATAGAACGTTCCATTGCAACACCAGCGCCCAGCAGCAGTGCTACGCTTCCGCCATTTTGGGTGAAAGCCACTCGGCAGTCATATATTATACATATATTTAGTCCAGTGCAGAGGTCATTTTTAGGTTGAAATAATTATGTAAAAAGAGGGAGCAGCGCCAGATAATTTTTAACGCAGGTGCCGAGGGGTGCTAGATCATTGACAGGGGAGCTGCGCACTTATAGCCTATTTGTATACTATTATTAAATGAGCAAAACTTCAATATTTAATATTCAATAATTTTAATTATCACAACTAGAGTTTTAATTTTACTAAATCGAATAAGCACAACATTCAGCATTCAATCAAATATATTTCGACATAATATCTCGTTATTTCGACATACATAATATGTGAGTGTGCAACATAATCAGAGAGTAGCCTATTTCTTCTCGTTTGGAATAGTTTCGTTTAAAGATTTAGTTGCAAGCTTTCTATATTTCTCATGTCTGAGGCATATTTCGGTTAATTTATGATGAGATGCGCTCAAGTTCACGAGCACTGCGTGACCGCGCCGTATGTCATGATTAGCCTATATTGTCTGCAATATTTGCTTATAAATCCAGGTAATTTGTTGATTTTTTTTTAAATTAAGATACAATTTACACAAAACGAAATTAATTTTAAAGAAAGGCTTTCTACAAAACACAACGTAGGCTAATGAGTCAAAATCATGTATGACCCACTTCATGTCTCCCGATATCATATCCTACTCTGTTCACTTTTCATAATCAACATGGGGGAAAACACATTATAATATTTGAACAAATATGAAACTAAATGCGCTTATTTAATGGCTACAACAACACGTAGCCTATAGTAGCTAGTAGGCATACAGACTCTCTATTTACAACTATTAGGCCTATATAACAGCAATAGAATATAGCTTTACAGAAAACTTCTTATATCGTATATTAATGACCGTTAAAGCAAGAGTATGTAAACAAAAACACAGCCACTGTACAAAATTGTGGCAATTATAGGATAACGGACACAGCAATGCATCAAAGATCATCATGTTTGTAGCATGATCCAGGGATTAAAACGTACAAAATATATTTCAGGCCAAGTGGAGTTGGTAACAAATAATAGTAGTAAATGTGTAAAGTTGCATAAAATGGAAATATTCAATAATGCAAGAAAAAAACACCTAAAAAACTGTTATCTGTGCTGTTGTCCAGTAACTCCCGTTGGAATCTTCATCCCAAAATGGCGGCCGCGCTGCCGAAGCGCCACCTAGTGGCTGTTACCAGAAAAGCATCAGAGTTTCGCCTCTTGTGCTTCTATACTCTTTGCCAGCGCCCAGCAGCAGCGCTACGCTTCCGCCATTTTGGGGTGAAAGCCATATATTTAGCCCAGTGCAGAGGTCATTTTTAGGTTGAAATAATTATGTAAAAAGAGGAGGCAGCGCCAGATTTTTTAACGCAGGTGCCGAGGGGGTGCTAGATCATTGACAGGGGGAGCTGCGCACTTATAGCCTATATTGTGCTACTATTATTAAATGAGCAAAACTTCGATATTTAATATTCAATCATTTTAATTATCACAACTAAAGTTTTAATTTTACTAAATTGAATAAGAACAACATTCAGCATTCAATCAAATATATTTAAAGATGTATTATTTATAATGTTATTTCAACATAATATCTCGTTATTTCAACATATGTGAGTGTGCAACATAATCAGAGAGTAGCCTATTTCTTTTCGTTTGGAATAGTTTCGTTTAAATATTTAGTTGCAAGCTTTCTATATTTCTCATGTCTGAGGCATATTTCGGTTAATTTATGATGAGATTCGCTCAAGACGAGCGCCGGCGCCGGATGTCATGATTATGTCTGCTATATTTGCCATTTATTAAATCCAGCCGATTAAATTTAAAAAAAATAAAAATAAGATAGAATTTATACAAAACGAAATTAATTTTAAAGAAAGGCTTTCTAACAAAACACAGCGTAGGCTAATGAGTCAAAATCATGTATGAGCCACTTCATGTCTCCCGATATCATACTCATGCTGTTCACTTTTCATAATCAATATGGGGAAAAAAACATTATAATATTTGAACAAATATGAAACTAAATGCGCTTATTTAATGGCTACAACAACACGTATACAGTATTAGGCCTACAAACTCTCTATTTGTACAACTATTAGGCCTATACAACAGCAATAGAAACAGCTTTACAGTAAACTTCTTATATCGTATATTAATGACCGTTAAAGCAAGACTATGTAAACAAAAACACACAGCCACTGTACAAAATTGTGGCATAACGGACACAGCAATGCATAATGTTCCATAAGATCATCATGTTTGTAGCATGATCCAGGGGATTAAAACGTACAAAATATATTTCAGGCCAAGTGGAGTTGGTAACTAATAATAGTAGTAAATGTGTAAAGTTGCATAAAATGGAAATATTCTATAATGCAACTACCTATAAACTACCTCAAAAAACTGTTATCTGTGCTGTTGTCCAGTAACTCCCGTTGGAATATTCATCCCAAAATGGCGGCCGCGCTCCCGAAGCGCCACCTAGTGGCTGTTACCAGAAAAGCATCAGAGTTTCGCCTCTTGTGCCTCTTTGCTTTAAGCCCAGCATCGCGATCCCCCCCCCCCCCCCCCCCCCCCATGTTTCCATGGTGACGCGTCATGCTTGGCACGTGATTCACCACAGCCAAAATAGACATGTAACGTTAGCGCTTTTATTTATAAATATTAAACAAACCTGGTTACCATGTCATTAACTATCTCTATTCTGATTCTCAAATGTGTGTAAGTGAGTTTGTTTTGTCGTTTAAAAAACAGTTTCTCCCGAAATACATGGCCGTGTGAACTGGGAGAAGAATAGAGTTAACTTTATAGTTACTTACACTGTGTGTCTGATATGAATAAAATCCGTCGGCAAATATATTTGAATGGGTTGTTATGGCTGCTTCCATAGACACCATTGTGTATTTTACAAACTATAAATGTATTGTTTTGCTATAAGTTATATGCATTTAAATGTCTGAAACCTAAAATAAACATTATGTGGTTAAAAACACTGAATAGTTGTGATATAATATGACAAGCACTGAACGCGTCTGTCTCTGGCTCAGCGCCAGCCACAGCGCGAAAGCACAGTCTGGATCTGGCTGCTCTGTCACGTGTACATTGTACATCATGTACATTCGCTCCTAGTGGTCAGCTGCTGCAGACTCAGAGCGTGCCGAAATCAAAATTGCTGATGAGATGTAGAGGAAAATATCTCCGCGTTGTGCCTACGCCCCTTAGCTGTTCTAAATCCACTGTAAAACACGGCTTTGCGGGCTTATTGCTTAAGTGAAAAATTAAAACGTTAGCCCCGACCCTCCTCCGATATCATCGTCCATCGCGATGTTTCACTGTACACATCGTCTGATGCCAAATTGGTAGACATCGCAAACCCTAGATTCAATGACCAATCCATACCTGTCTCATTCATGAATGACTCAGTCGTTCGAACGAATCGTTTAAACGAATGAATCAAAGACTCGCTCATTAAGACGGTAGCCTGGCGACACCTAGTGACGGTTCAGTGTTATGTTTAAAAGTATCATTCTTTCCAACGATTTTTAATTGACTCATATTTAAAACAATCTCATAACATCATTTAATGCATTGTTATTTTTCAATGTAAATGATGTAATTTGATCAGCCCTACCTAGGGTAACAGCCATATAGTATCTTATTATTCTAAATAATTGAATTTATTGATCAAATTTACAAATTAAAATGAAAGATGAAGCATACATTTAATAAGATTGGACTAGGGGTGCCTTGCAGATATTACAATTATGCACTTTTAAATATACCATTGCCACCCACCGTCAATTTGGTGTGTGTGTGTGTGTGTGTGTGTGTGTGTGTGTGTGTGTGTGTGTGTGTGTGTGTGTGTGTGTGTGTGTGTGTGTGTGTGTGTGTGTGTGTGTGTGTGGGTTGGTTTGTGTGGGTTGGTTTATGTGATTTATGAGGACACAAATTTGTATAATGACGTGTATTACACTGGTATTACAACTTATGGGTGGTTTATGAGGACATTTCAAAAGTCCTCATAAATCAAATGGCTTGAAAAACATAAAAAACAATGTTTTATTAAAAAAATTTAAATGCAGCATGTCTGTTATATGCCTTTACTTTATTAAAAAAAACGTATTTAAAAAATACAAGGCTTAAGACATTTATTTCCTTTTTTAATGAAGGCCAAACCACACAGCAGTGAAATGGTTAATCTAGCCCCACTCCCCCTCCCCCTCCCCACACTCACAGACACACACACAGAGAGCAGGCGCATAGCCCCACTCCCCCTCCCCCTTCCCACACTCACAGACCACACACACACAGAGAGCAGTCACAGAGACGTAGGCTCAGAGAGAAATGACCATATTCAAACCAAAATATCTGACTTCCTCTTGGTTATTGCTAATGACTGTAAATTAGAAAGTTGTCTGGCTGGAGGAGAACTATATAAATACAGATTTTTGTAACTCTAGATGAAACTAACCCGCCCACTTTTGTCAAAAGGTGGCGCTACTGAGTCCCTGCACCACGCCCATTTCTGAAACTATGCACATGTCACCTGGCTAATAAATGTGATCTGTCTGTCGAGTTTCATGCAATTTTAAGCAATTTCAGGCATGCTAAGAGTCTCAAAAGCATCCAAAAAGAATATTAAAGTTTGATGGATTGCCACAGCAACAGTTTCAAAGATATCAAGAATCCATTCACAGGTCTTCATCTGCCGTGTATTTACATTATACAGATGAAGTTTGAAGCAAATCGGGTAAAAATAAGAGGGTGATTTCAAAGCATTTTGAAAGTGACACACTTCCTGCTGCCAGTTGGTGGCGCTATAACTTTGACTGACAATAGTCACATCCATGTGATCGGGCTCTTACAACGAACACACTGCTGAAGTTTCATCAAGATCAGTTAATGTATGCAGTAGTTATGACACACTTCCCGTTTCACGTTTCTCGCCATAATTTCGTTTCCTCGCCACGGCCAAACCGTTCGAGATATCAAAAATCCCCTCGCAAACTTTCATCCTCAATGTCTTGACTTCACGCTGACCGAGTTTCGTGCCGTGTGTTTGAATTCTCTAGGAGGAGTGTTTCACATTCCTTTGCATGCGTTTTCCAAACAAGCCTAAATAGCCGACTTCCTGTTGGGCTGGGGTAAAAAGTTAGAGTGCGAAGTATATATGAAACGATGAGATCTACATGTGTACCGAGTTTCATATTATTACATGCAAGCGTGTTTGATTTATGGACCATGTTTTCGGACCCCGTTCCAGGGGGCGCTGTCGAGCCCCCCTGCCACGCCCGGGTACCATCTTCAGCCCGGCCCTGATGGCCGCCGGTTCTGACACGTGTGCAAAGTTTCAGGAGTTTTTGAGCATGTTAAGGCCTCCAAAAGTGTCCAAAAGGTAGTAAAAAAATAATTAGAAGAAGAAGAATAAATAATCCTTAGGAAAACAATAGGGCCTTCGCCCTTAGGGCTTGGGCCCTAATAATAATAATAAAATATAGCTGCGAGCAGCGATTACGGGCCCAAGCCGGTGGCACCGCAACCCTGGTGCACCAGGGTGGCGCTACCGTTGGCTTTGGCCCTTCATCGCTGCTCGCAGCTAATATATATATATATATATATATATATATATATATATATATATATATATTTATATATATATATATATATATATATATATATATACAGTGGTTAAATTGGGCCGGGGCTCTCCGGGGCTCAGCCCCGGCACATAAGCCTGCTCGTTTGCAGTCAGTTGCCTACTAGAAATTATGTCACATACAATTTGATGAAAGTGATGCTTTTGAAAACATATTTCTGACAATAAATGAAAGATTTTTGAAATGGCATGTCTATTTTGTCTCGGCGGAGCTGAGATGAGAACAATCGGAACACGGCCGTAATTTTGTTCAGCTGCTGATCTCGTTGTCAGTCGACCATGATCGCTCACCGCTCGCGCATGCGCATCTGACACGGATAAATGTACGCAGCAATAATGAATGTTCCTGGGAGACCGTGGTTGCGCGGGATGTGGATGTTCCAGAAATGTCAAAAAAAGTGCCCTGGCCTTGAATAACAAGGTAAGGAAAATAAGACTAAATCAAAATTAAATAACCAGGACTAGGTTGACCATGTGATTTTTCTCAGGAGATGTTTTGAGCATTTTACTTCAGATACCGGATTATCAGCAAACTGCCAAGAGAACTGCTAATTTAACGTTAGCTGGCTACTTAAAATAAACTAGCAATCTATTCAGTCAGCATATTTGTATTTGATCTGTGTGAATTACAGAAATATAAGACTTGCTAGACCTAAGTTACTTTTAGCTAGCTCTGTGGTTAATGAAAATTAAATCAACCATTTATTCTCCAACTTTCAGAGATAAATTGAAATGAGTGGAGCATATCCACCCAAGAAGAGGAAACTGACTTACTTCTTCAAAAGGTGGGGTGATATTCCAGACATGTTTAGCATGACTAGCTCTGTAACATGTTGGCAGTAGAGATGGGACAGTATGAAAATGATCAAAATTATCACAGTGTTCGGTATTATTGCGGTATTTTTAAAAGTGTGTTCAATATGTTCAGAAAGCACTGACAGCCTGTCAGTGACAGGCCTACACAAGCTGAACTAGTTTCAAAAAGTGTAACAGTGCTTAATATATTACAAAAATATAGGCAATATGCTTGTAAAAACTATTGAAAACGGTCTGAAACACTGTGAAAGAACTTGAACCAGATATGTCTGGCTGAGATCCAGGAAGATTTATTTACAACTCCAACGTGAAGTCAACTATGAAGTTGTATTTGAGGTTACATGTGAAGTTGGTTGTGGTTCTAAAATATAAACAAATAATAATGCACAATAATAAGCATCTGGCTTACTATGAAAATTATTTACCAGTACTAAATATTATAGCCACCAGCATACAAGAAACAATACTAAGAATTACATTAATTTCTCTGTAATAATTAACATAATTTTTACCGTTACACCGGCAATGATCTCATCCCTAGTTGGCAGCAGACTTTACAGTGATGTACTCAGCAGACTTACCAGATGATTTAATTGATATCATATCAACATTCTATTAATGTTAAAGTTGCAGAGCACCTGGCGTGTAAGAAAAGGCAGACTAATACTGAGGTGTTTGCATACCAGCCATTGTGGGAAGTAATGAAGTTATAGATGAGTGATGAGTTATAGATGTGTGTTCTCTGTACTGTTTTTAAGAATGTGTATGAAATTAAATGTAAAATCAAAATTAAATTACAAAGGTAAAACACAAATAAATTCAAATGTTGATTGTAAAACTAACCAGTGTTATCATCATTTTTATATCTTAAAGCTGCAGTCCGCAGTTTTCGCCATCTCTGTTCGAAATCTGCAATTGCAGTTATTCGCGGAATTATCAACTTTACGTGGGTTGTGTAATGAGGCAACCACTGGAGCCAGAAATCAAAACTTTGCCTTTTTATGTGTGTGTGTGTGTGTGTGTGTGTGTGTGTGTGTGTGTGTGTGTGTGTGTGTGTGTGTGTGTGTGTGTGTGTGTGGTGTGTGTGTGTGTGTGTGTGTGTGTGTGTGTGTGTTGTCGTAGTAAAGAGAGAGAATGGGAGAAGGAAGTTTGTATGAGGTGGACCTGGTCACCACAGACCCAAATCTTCTCAGCTGTTGCTACTGTCATATGCTGCACTGTCTCTCCATGTGGCACATTATGTTTAGCACATTGTATGGGTCACTATATCATAACAAGGTAATACAACGTGTAATCAAGTGATGACTGATTAATAGTAATGTAAATGCTAAATGTCCTAATACCTGTTGCAAGTAAATCTTAACCTTGCAGTTTTTCACATATCATGTAATACTCAATTTCTCCATTTCTTTGCACAAAACTCTCCAGAAAGTGCTATTTAATGGTTTATTTTTCAAAAAAAAAAAAAATCCCGGGGGGGCATGCCCCCGGACCCCCCTAGGGAGAGCACCCCCACTTAATAAATCCCAATTTAACCCCTGTATATATATATATATATATATATATATATATATATATATATATAATATATATATATATATATATATATATATATATATATATATATATATATATATAAAGCCAGTGGCACCGCCAGCCTGGTGCCTTTAGGGTTATTGTGCACGACGTGACACAAAATATCTGCTCGCTATCTGCCGAACGGCTCTGGTAGTTCCGCTTCAGCACTGATGATGTTGTAGAATTAGTGTGCTCTGGTTGGTCTGGATTATTGGGGATTTTTTAATTTATGCAGAAATAAGTTATTTATAATACAGATAGAGAATAAAGTTAGTGTTGATTAAAATGAAAGAAAACAATTATATTGATCTGAAATATAGCACATTAATTTTAAATTTATTTAGGTTCAATTACCAAACATACAATCTTAATTTAATTTAAAGCAAACAATACATTTAAAATATATGGGTTGTATGCACATAAAAAAAAAAGAAGATATATCCAAAAAAGACAAGGCCTTAAAGCAGTGGTTCTCAATCTTGGTCCTAGGGTACCACTGCTCTGCACATTTTATATGTCTCCTTTATCTGACACACCCACTTCAGTTAATAAAGCTCTTTCCTAACCAGCTGATGATCTGAATCAGGTGTGTTAAATGAGGGAGACATACAAACTATGCAGAGCAGTGGCTCCCTAGGACCAGGATTGAGATCCACTGCCTTAAAGGGTTAAACTCTTTTCACTGTAACACACACACACACACACACACACACACACACACACACACACACACACACACACGTCAAGTCACTTACATTTTAGATGCAATATTGACGGTTTTTCTGTTTCAGCAGCGAAAATAGTTAAACAAAGATCACAGCAGAACCATTGCGCATCTCACAGCAACATGTTTTCTCATTACTGAATGATTCAGCATTTTGGACAAATTGGTTTACTCAAAGATTGACGATATCATCGTCCATCGTGATGGCTGACAGACATCACGATGTTAAAGTCCCCATGAAATCAAAATTGACCATACTTACTTTGTTTGCCTAAATTGATCGTTTTGTGGTGAACAATTCATCCGTGCAAGTCAATCCACACAAAAAAATTTTTTGGCTTCGTAATCTTTAATCAAATTCTGAAAATGCCCCTCCCCTCTGCACTGGAGGACCTTGCCCGATGACGTAGGCTTGATGGTTTGGGTGTCTGCTTAGCATCCGTAATCACGCCCCTCCAACTGACAGTAGACAGGCACACAGCGTGTGAAAGGAGAGATGGCGAGGAGGTGCATTTTTCTAGATCCAATCAGGTGCTAGTTGGAAAAAAAAAGCCACGCTCACTATTTTGCCTCATTTAGTATTCCGTTTCTCTCGGAAATACGTCACAGCACTGGAGAAAAGCCGTTTGCAACTTCCGGTTCATGGGGACTTTAAGCAAAGAACGTATATTTACAAGAATGAAAGCCAATAGAACGTTCCATTGCAACACCAGCGCCCAGCAGCAGCGCTACGCTTCCGCCACTTTGGGGTGAAAGCCACTCGGCAGTCATATATTATACATATATTTAGCCCAGTGCAGAGGTCATTTTTAGGTTGAAATAATTATGTAAAAAGAGGAGGCAGCGCCAGATTTTTTAACGCAGGTGCCGAGGGGGTGCTAGATCATTGACAGGGGGAGCTGCGCACTTATAGCCTATATTGTGCTACTATTATTAAATGAGCAAAACTTCGATATTTAATATTCAATCATTTTAATTATCACAACTAAAGTTTTAATTTTACTAAATTGAATAAGAACAACATTCAGCATTCAATCAAATATATTTAAAGATGTATTATTTATAATGTTATTTCGACATAATATCTCGTTATTTCAACATATGTGAGTGTGCAACATAATCAGAGAGTAGCCTATTTCTTTTCGTTTGGAATAGTTTCGTTTAAATATTTAGTTGCAAGCTTTCTATATTTCTCATGTCTGAGGCATATTTCGGTTAAAAATGATGAGATTCGCTCAAGACGAGCGCCGGATGTCATGATTATGTCTGCTATATTTGCCATTTATTAAATCCAGCCGATTAAATTTAAAAAAAAATAAAAATAAGATAGAATTTATACAAAACGAAATTAATTTTAAAGAAAGGCTTTCTACAAAACACAGCGTAGGCTAATGAGTCAAAATCATGTATGAGCCACTTCATGTCTCCCGATATCATACTCATGCTGTTCACTTTTCATAATCAATATGGGGAAAAAAACATTATAATATTTGAACAAATATGAAACTAAATGCGCTTATTTAATGGCTACAACAACACGTATACAGTATTAGGCCTACAAACTCTCTATTTGTACAACTATTAGGCCTATACAACAGCAATAGAAACAGCTTTACAGTAAACTTCTTATATCGTATATTAATGACCGTTAAAGCAAGACTATGTAAACAAAAACACACAGCCACTGTACAAAATTGTGGCAATTATAGGATAACGGACACAGCAATGCATAATGTTCCATAAGATCATCATGTTTGTAGCATGATCCAGGGGATTAAAACGTACAAAATATATTTCAGGCCAAGTGGAGTTGGTAACTAATAATAGTAGTAAATGTGTAAAGTTGCATAAAATGGAAATATTCTATAATGCAAGAAAAAACTACCTCAAAAAACTGTTATCTGTGCTGTTGTCCAGTAACTCCCGTTGGAATATTCATCCCAAAATGGCGGCCGCGCTCCCGAAGCGCCACCTAGTGGCTGTTACCAGAAAAGCATCAGAGTTTCGCCTCTTGTGCTTCTTTGCTTTAAGCCAGCATCGCGATCCCCCCCCCCCCCCCATGTTTCCATGGTGACGCGTCATGCTTGGCACGTGATTCACCACAGCCAAAATAGACATGTAACGTTAGCGCTTTTTTTATAAATATTAACAAACCTGGTTACCATGTCATTAACTATCTATTCTGATTCTCAAATGTGTGTAAGTGAGTTTGTTTTGTCGTTTAAAAAACAGTTTCTCCCGAAATACATGGCCGGTGAACTGGGAGAAGAATAGAGTTAACTTTATAGTTACTTACACTGTGTGTCTGATATGAATAAAATCCGTCAGCAAATATATTTGAATGGGTTGTTATGGCTGCTTCCATAGACACCATTGTGTATTTTACAAACTATAAATGTATTGTTTTGCTATAAGTTATATGCATTTAAATGTCTGAAACCTAAAATAAACATTATGTGGTTAAAAACACTGAATAGTTGTGATATAATATGACAAGCACTGAACGCGTCTGTCTGGCTCAGCGCCAGCCACAGCAAGAAAGCACAGTCTGGATCTGGCTGCTCTGTCACGTGTACATTGTACATCATGTACATTCGCTCCTAGTGGTCAGCTGCTGCAGACTCAGAGCGTGCCGAAATCAAAATTGCTGATGAGATGTAGAGGAAAATATCTCCGCGTTGTGCCTACGCCCCTTAGCTGTTCTAAATCCACTGTAAAACACGGCTTTGCGGGGCTTATTGCTTAAGTGAAAAATTAAAACGTTAGCCCCGACCCTCCTCCGATATCATCGTCCATCGCGATGTTTCACTGTACACATCGTCTGATGCCAAATTGGTAGACATCGCAAACCCTAGATTCAATGACCAATCCATACCTGTCTCATTCATGAATGACTCAGTCATTCGAACGAATCGTTTGAACGAATGAATCAATGACTCGCTCATTAAGACGGTAGCCTGGCGACACCTAGTGACGGTTCAGTGTTATGTTTAAAAGTATCATTCTTTCCAACGATTTTTAATTGACTCATATTTAAAACAATCTCATAACATCATTTAATGCATTGTTATTTTTCAATGTAAATGATGTAATTTGATCAGCCCTACCTAGGGTAACAGCCATATAGTATCTTATTATTCTAAATAATTGAATTTATTGATCAAATTTACAAATTAAAATGAAAGATGAAGCATACATTTAATAAGATTGGACTAGGGGTGCCTTGCAGATATTACAATTATGCACTTTTAAATATACCATTGCCACCCACCGTCAATTTGGTGTGTGTGTGTGTGTGTGTGTGTGTGGGTTGGTTTGTGTGGGTTGGTTTATGTGATCTAGGAGGACACAAATTTGTATAATGACGTGTATTTCACTGGTATTACAACTTATGGGTGGTTTATGAGGACATTTCAAAAGTCCTCATAAATCAAATGGCTTGAAAAACATAAAAAACAATGTTTTATTAAAAAAAATTTAAATGCAGCATGTCTGTTATATGCCTTTATTAAAAAAACGTATTTAAAAAATACAAGGCTTAAGACATTTATTTTCTTTTTTAATGAAGGCCAAACCACACAGCAGTGAAATGGTTAATCTAGCCCCACTCCCCCTCCCCCTCCCCACACTCACAGACACACACACAGAGAGCAGGCACATAGCCCCACTCCCCCTCCCCCTTCCCACACTCACAGACACACACACAGAGAGCAGTCACAGAGACGTAGGCTCAGAGAGAAATGACCATATTCAAACCAAAATATCTGACTTCCTCTTGGTTGTTACTAATGACTGTAAATTAGAAAGTTGTCTGGCTGGAGGAGAACTATATAAATACAGATTTATGTAACTCTAGATGAAACTAACCCCCCCACTTTTGTCAAAAGGTGGCGCTACTGAGTCCCTGCACCACGCCCGTTTCTGAAACTATGCACATGTCACCTGGCTAATAAATGTGATCTGTCTGTCGAGTTTCATGCAATTTTAAGCAATTTCAGGCATGCTAAGAGTCTCAAAAGCATCCAAAAAGAATATTAAAGTTTGATGGATTGCCACAGCAACAGTTTCAAAGATATCAAGAATCCATTCACAGGTCTTCATCTGCCGTGTATTTACATTATACAAATGAAGTTTGAAGCAAATCGGGTAAAAATAAGAGGGTGATTTCAAAGCATTTTGAAAGTGACACACTTCCTGCTGCCAGTTGGTGGCGCTATAACTTTGACTCACAATAGTCACATCCATATGATCGGGCTCTTACAACGAACACACTGCTGAAGTTTCATCAAGATCAGTTAATGTATGCAGTAGTTATGACACACTTCCCGTTTCACGTTTCTCGCCATAATTTCGTTTCCTCGCCACGGCCAAACCGTTCGAGATATCAAAAATCCCCTCGCAAACTTTCATCCTCAATGTCTTGACTTCACGCTGACCGAGTTTCGTGCCGTGTGTTTGAATTCTCTAGGAGAAGTACTTCAAATTCCTTTGCGTGTGTTTTACCAACAACCCTAAATAGCCCACTTCCTGTTGGGCTGGGGTAAAAAGTAAGAGTGTGAAGTATATATGAAACGATGAGATCTACATGTGTACCGAGTTTCATATTATTACATGCAAGCGTGTTTGATTTATGGACCATGTTTTCGGACCCCGTTCCAGGGGGCGCTGTCGAGCCCCCCTGCCACGCCCGGGTACCATCTTCAGCCCGGCCCTGATGGCCGCGGGTTCTGACATGTGTGCAAAGTTTCAGGAGTTTTTGAGCATGTTAAGGCCTCCAAAAGTGTCCAAAAGGTAGTAAAAAAAAAATAATAATAATAATAATAAATATAGCTGCGAGCAGCGATTACGGGCCCAAGCCGGTGGCACCGCAACCCTGGTGCACCAGGGTGGCGGTACCGTCGGCTTTGGCCCTTCATCGCTGCTCGCAGCTATATATATATATATATATATATATATATATATATATATATATATATATATATATATATATATATATATATATATATATATATAAAGCCAGTGGCACCGCCAGCCTGGTGCCTTTAGCGTTATTGTGCACGACGTGACACAAAATATCTGCTCGCTATCTGCCGAACCGCTCTGGTAGTTCCGCTTCAGCACTGATGATGTTGTAGAATTAGTGCGCTCTGGTTGGTCTGGATTATTGGGGATTTTTTAATTTATGCAGAAATAAGTTATTTATAATACAGATAGAGAATAAAGTTAGTGTTGATTAAAATGAAAGAAAACAATTATATTGATCTGAAATATAGCACATTAATTGTAAATTTATTTAGGTTCAATTACCAAACATACAATCTTAATTTAATTTAAAGCAAACAATACATTTAAAATATATGGGTTGTATGCACATAAAAAAAAAGAAGATATATCCAAAAAAGACAAGGCCTTAAAGCAGTGGTTCTCAATCTTGGTCCTATGGGTGCCACTGCTCTGCACATTTTATATGTCTCCTTTATCTGACACACCCACTTCAGTTAATAAAGCTCTTTCCTAACGAGCTGATGATCTGAATCAGGTGTGTTAAATGAGGGAGACATACAAACTATGCAGAGCAGTGGCTCCCTAGGACCAGGATTGAGATCCACTGCCTTAAAGGGTTAAACTCTTTTCACTGTAACAGACACACTCTCTCTCACACACACACACACACACACACACACACACACACACACACACACACACACACACACACACGTCAAGTCACTTACATTTTAGATGCAATATTGACAGTTTTTCTGTTTCAGCAGCGAAAATAGTTAAACAAAGATCACAGCAGAACCATTGCTCATCTCACAGCAACATGTTTTCGCATTACTGAATGATTCAGCATTTTGGACAAATTGGTTTACTCAAAGATTCAATTAGGGTTGTGCCGATAGACGATATCATAGTTAAGCCAGCATCGCGACCCCCCCCCCCCCCCCCCCCATGTTTCCATGGTGACGCGTCATGCTTGGCACGTGATTCACCACAGCCAAAATAGCGCTGTATGACATGTAACGTTAGCGCTTTTATTTATAAATATTAACAAACCTGGTTACCATGTCATCAACTATCTTCTATTCTGATTCTCAAATGTGTGTAAGTGAGTTTGTTTTGTCGTTTAAAAAACAGTTTCTCCCGAAATACATGGCCGGTGAACTGGGAGAAGAATAGAGTTAACTTTA
Organism: Chrosomus eos; assembly: GCA_036326025.1. NCBI lineage: Eukaryota > Metazoa > Chordata > Actinopteri > Cypriniformes > Leuciscidae > Chrosomus > Chrosomus eos. The sequence goes on along the minus strand of JAZAVI010000105.1, from coordinate 269,758 downwards.
TAGTTCCTTACACTGTGTGTCTGATATGAATAAAATCCGTCGGCAAATATATTTGAATGGGTTGTTATTGCTGCTTCCATAGACACCATTGTGTATTTTACAAACTATAAATGTATTGTTTTGCTATAAATTATATGCATTTAAATGTCTGAAACCTAAAATAAACATTATGTGGTTAAAAACACTGAATAGTTGTGATATAATATGACAAGCACTGAACGCGTCTGTCTCTGGCTCAGCGCCAGCCACAGCGCGAAAGCACAGTCTGGATCTGGCTGCTCTGTCACGTGTACATTGTACATCATGTACATTCGCTCCTAGTGGTCAGCTGCTGCAGACTCAGAGCGTGCCGAAATCAAAATGGCTGATGAGATGTAGAGGAAAATATCTCCGCGTTGTGCCTATGCCCCTTAGCTGTTCTAAATCCACTGTAAAACACGGCTTTGCGGGGCTTATTGCTTAAGTGAAAAATTAAAACGTTAGCCCCGCCCCTCCTCCCGATATCATCGTCCATCGCGATGTTTCACTGTACACATCGTCTGATGCCAAATTGGTAGACATCGCAAACCCTAGATTCAATGACCAATCCATACCTGTCTCATTCATGAATGACTCAGTCGTTCGAACGAATCGTTTGAACGAATGAATCAATGACTCGCTCATTAAGACGGTAGCCTGGCGACACCTAGTGACGGTTCAGTGTTATGTTTAAAAGTATCATTCTTTCCAACGATTTTTAATTGACTCATATTTAAAACAATCTCATAACATCTTTTAATGCATTGTTATTTTTCAATGTAAATGATGTAATTTGATCAGCCCTACCTAGGGTAACAGCCATATAGTATCTTATTATTCTAAATAATTGAATTTATTGATCAAATTTACAAATTAAAATGAAAGATGAAGCATACATTTAATAAGACTGGACTAGGGGTGCCTTGCAGATATTACAATTATGCACTTTTAAATATACCATTGCCACCCACCGTCAATTTGGTGTGTGTGTGTGTGTGTGTGTGTGTGTATGTGTGTGGGTTGGTTTGTGTGGGTTGGTTTATGTGATTTATGAGGACACAAATTTGTATAATGACGTGTATTACACTGGTATTACAACTTATGGGTGGTTTATGAGGACATTTCAAAAGTCCTCATAAATCAAATGGCTTGAAAAACATAAAAAACAATGTTTTATTAAAAAAATTTAAATGCAGCATGTCTGTTATATGCCTTTACTTTATTAAAAAAACGTATTTAAAAAATACAAGGCTTAAGACATTTATTTCCTTTTTTAATGAAGGCCAAACCCCACTCCCCCTCCCCTCCCCACACTCACAGACACACACACACAGAGAGCAGGCACATAGCCCCACTCCCCCTCCCCCTCCCCACACTCACAGACACACACACACAGAGAGCAGTCACAGAGACGTAGGCTCAGAGAGAAATGACCATATTCAAACCAAAATATCTGACTTCCTCTTGGTTATTGCTAATGACTGTAAATTAGAAAGTTGTCTGGCTGGAGGAGAACTATATAAATACAGATTTTTGTAACTCTAGATGAAACTAACCCGCCCACTTTTGTCAAAAGGTGGCGCTACTGAGTCCCTGCACCACGCCCATTTCTGAAACTATGCACATGTCACCTGGCTAATAAATATGATCTGTCTGTCGAGTTTCATGCAATTTTAAGCAATTTCAGGCATGCTAAGAGTCTCAAAAGCATCCAAAAAGAATATTAAAGTTTGATGGATTGCCACAGCAACAGTTTCAAAGATATCAAGAATCCATTCACAGGTCTTCATCTGCCGTGTATTTACATTATACAGATGAAGTTTGAAGCAAATCGGGTAAAAATAAGAGGGTGATTTCAAAGCATTTTGAAAGTGACACACTTCCTGCTGCCAGTTGGTGGCGCTATAACTTTGACTCACAATAGTCACATCCATGTGATCGGGCTCTTACAACGAACACACTGCTGAAGTTTCATCAAGATTAGTTAATGTATGCCGTAGTTATGACACACTTCCCGTTTCACGTTTCTCGCCATAATTTCGTTTCCTCGCCACGCCCAAACCGTTCGAGATATCAAAAATCCCCTCGCAAACTTTCATCCTCAATGTCTTGACTTCACGCTGACCGAGTTTCGTGCCGTGTGTTTGAATTCTCTAGGAGGAGTGTTTCACATTCCTTTGCATGCGTTTTCCAAACAAGCCTAAATAGCCGACTTCCTGTTGGGCTGGGGTAAAAAGTTAGAGTGCGAAGTATATATGAAACGATGAGATCTACATGTGTACCGAGTTTCATATTATTACATGCAAGCGTGTTTGATTTATGGACCATGTTTTCCGACCCCGTTCCAGGGGGCGCTGTCGAGCCCCCCTGCCACGCCCGGGTACCATCTTCAGCCCGGCCCTGATGGCCGCCGGTTCTGACATGTGTGCAAAGTTTCAGGAGTTTTTGAGCATGTTAAGGCCTCCAAAAGTGTCCAAAAGGTAGTAAAAAAAGAATTAGAAGAAGAAGAAGAAGAAGAAGAAGAAATATAGCTGCGAGCAGCGATTACGGGCCCAAGCCGGTGGCACCGCAACCCTGGTGCACCAGGGTGGCGGTACCGCCGGCTTTGGCCCTTCATCGCTGCTCGCAGCTATATTTATTTATATATATATATATATAATATATATATATATATATATATATATATATATATATATATATATAAAGCCGGTGGCATCGCCACCCTGGTGCCTTTAGGGTTATTGTGCATGACGTGACACAAAATATCTGCTCGCTATCTGCCGAACGGCTCTGGTAGTCCCGCTTCAGCACTGATGATGTTGTAGAAATAGTGTGCTCTGGTTGGTCTGGATTATTCGGGATTTTTTATTTTATACAGAAATAAGTTATTTACAATTCAGATGAGAATAAAGTTAGTGTTGATTAAAATGAAGGAAAACAAATATATTGATCTGAAATATAGCACATTCATTTTACATTTATTTAGGTTCAATTACCAAACATACAATCTTAATTTAATTTAAAGCAAACAATACATTTGAAATACATGGGTTGTATGCACATTTTTTTTTTATAAAAAATATATATATATCCAAAAAGACAAGGCTTAAAAACTCTTGTCCATGTAACAGACACAATCTCTCTCTCTCACACACACACACACACACACACACACACACACACACACACACACACACACACACACACACACACACACACACACACACACACACACCACACACACACACACACACACACACACACACACACACACACGCACACACACACACACACACACACACACACACACACACACACACACACACACACGTCAAGTCACATTTTAGATGCAATATTGAATAAGCAGAAAAATCGGATTTTCTGCTCTGAAAATATAAATAAGCATACAAATTGAATAAGCACTTTGAATATTCTAAACAGAATAAGCATTAGTCGCTAATGAATAAGTACTAGTACTTAATGGAATAGATACTAATATCTAAAAAATAAGTACTAGTAGCATGAAAATAGAGACTAGTATGTTAAAATGATTAAATGTTAAAACGGCTTGCCATATTGGCTCAGAGAGAGAGAGAGAGAAAATGACATTTTAGATAATAGCACCTATTAATAGATACTAGTATTTATTCAATAAATACTAGTTCTAAGTCATTACATACTAGTACCTATTAAATAGATACCAGTACTTATTCATTAGCTACTAATACATATTCAAAAGAATATCTAAAGAATAAGCACTACTATCTAAATAATAGGCACTAGTACTAAAGAATAAGCACTAGTCGCTAATGAATAAGTACTATTACTTAATGGAATAGATACTAGTATCTAAAAAATAAGTACTAGTAGCATGAAAAAAGAGACTACTAGGTTAAAATGATTAAATGTTAAAACGGCTTGCCATATTGACTCAGAGCATCAAAAGCATCAAACAAGAATATTAAAGTTTGATGCGTTGCCACAGCAACAGTTTCAAAGATATCAAGAATCCCTTCACAGGTCTTCATCTGCAGTGTATTTACATTATACAGATGAAGTTTGAAGCAAATCGGGTAAAAATAAGAGGGTGATTTCAAAGCCTTTAGGAAGTGACACACTTCCTGCTGCCAGTTGGTGGCGCTATAACTTTGACTCACAATAGTCACATCCATGTGATCGGACTCTTACAGCGAACACACTGCTGAAGTTTCATCAAGATCAGTTAATGTATGCAGAAGTTATAACACACTTCCTGTTTCCATTATTCGCCATAAATTCGTTTCCTCGCCACGGCCAAACCGTTCGAGATATCAAAAATCCCCTGGCAATTTTTCATCCTCAATGTCTTGACTTCATGCTGACTGAGTTTCGTGGCGATTGGTTGAATTCTCTAGGAGTAGTATATCGAATTCCAGGGCATACGCTTTCAAACAAACCATAATAGCCGACTTCCTGTTGGGCTGGGGTAAAAAGTAAAAGTACAAAGGATATATGAATCGATGAGATCTATATGTGTACCAAGTTTCATATTATTACATGCAAGCGTGTTTGATTTATGGACCAAGTTTTCGGACCCCGTTCCAGGGGGCGCTGTCGAGCCCCCCTGCCACGCCCGGGTACCAGCTTCAGCCCGGCCCTGATGGCCGCGGTTTCTGACCCGTGTGCAAAGTTTCAAGAGTTTTTGAGCATGTTAAGGGCCCCAAAAGTGTGCTAAGAATCTCAAAAGTATCCAAAAAGAATATTAAAGTTTGATGCGTTGTCACGGCAACAGCATCTAAGATATCAACAATCCTTTCACAGGTCTACATCTGGCATGTGTCTACATTATACACATCAAGTTTGAAGCAAATCGGGTAAAGCCTGTTTGATTTATGGACCAAGTTTTCGGAACCCGTTCCAGGGGGCGCTGTCGAGCCCCCCTGCCACGCCCGGGTACCAGCTTCAGCCCGGCCCTGATGGCCGCGGTTTCTGACCCGTGTGCAAAGTTTCAAGAGTTTTTGAGCATGTTAAGGGCCCCAAAAGTGCGCTAAGAATCTCAAAAGTATCCAAAAAGAATATTAAAGTTTGATGCGTTGTCACGGCAACAGCATCTAAGATATCAACAATCCTTTCACAGGTCTACATCTGGCTTGTGTCTACATTATACACATCAAGTTTGAAGCAAATAGGGTAAAGCGTGTTGGATATATGGACCAAATTGTCGGACCCGTTCAAGGGGGCGCTGTCGAGCCCCCCTGCCACACCCGGGTACCAGCTTCAGCCTGGCCCTGATGGCCGCGGGTTTTGTCCTGTGTGCAAAGTTTCAAGAGTTTTTCGAGCACGTTAAGAACCCCAAAAGTGCCCGAAAGCATAAAAAAGCATGAAAAAGCTTAAAAAAAGGAATATTAATGTTTGATGCATTGCCATGGCAACAGTGTCTAAGATATCAATAATCCTTTCACAGGTCTACATCTGGCATGTGTCTACATTATGCACATGAAGTTTGAAGCAAATCGGGTAAAAATAAGAGGGTGATTTAAAAGCATTTTGAAAGTGACACACTTCCTGCTGCCAGTTGGTGGCGCTATAACTTTGACTCACAATAGTCACATCCATGTGATCGGGCTCTTACAACGAACACACTGCTGAAGTTTCATCAAGATTAGTTAATGTATGCAGTAGTTATGACACACTTCCTGTTTCACGTTTCTCGCCATAATTTCGTTTCCTCGCCACGGCCAAACCGTTCGAGATATCAAAAATCCCCTCGCAAACTTTCATCCTCAATGTCTTGACTTCACGCTGACCGAGTTTCGTGCCGTGTGTTTGAATTCTCTAGGAGGAGTGTTTCACATTCCTTTGCATGCGTTTTCCAAACAAGCCTAAATAGCCGACTTCCTGTTGGGCTGGGGTAAAAAGTTAGAGTGCGAAGTATATATGAAACGATGAGATCTACATGTGTACCGAGTTTCATATTATTACATGCAAGCGTGTTTGATTTATGGACCATGTTTTCGGACCCCGTTCCAGGGGGCGCTGTCGAGCCCCCCTGCCACGCCCGGGTACCATCTTCTGCCCGGCCCTGATGGCCGCGGGTTCTGACATGTGTGCAAAGTTTCAGGAGTTTTTGAGCATGTTAAGGCCTCCAAAAGTGTCCAAAAGGTAGTAAAAAATAATTAGAATAATAATAATAATAATAAATATAGCTGCGAGCAGCGATTACGGGCCCAAGCCGGTGGCACCGCAACCCTGGTGCACCAGGGTGGCGGTACCGCCGGCTTTGGCCCTTCATCGCTGCTCGCAGCTATATTTATTTATATATATATATATATATATATATATATATATATATATATATATATATATATATATATATATATATATATATATATATATATATATAAAGCCGGTGGCATCGCCACCCTGGTGCCTTTAGGGTTATTGTGCACGACGTGACACAAAATATCTGCTCGCTATCTGCCGAACGGCTCTGGTAGTCCCGCTTCAGCACTGATGATGTTGTAGAAATAGTGTGCTCTGGTTGGTCTGGATTATTCGGGATTTTTTATTTTATACAGGAATAAGTTATTTATAATTCAGATGAGAATAAAGTTAGTGTTGATTAAAATGAAGGAAAACAAATATATTGATCTGAAATATAGCACATTCATTTTACATTTATTTAGGTTCAATTACCAAACATACAATCTTAATTTAATTTAAAGCAAACTATACATTAAAAATACATGGGTTGTATGCACATTTTTTTTTATAAAAAATATATATATATCCAAAAAGACAAGGCTTAAAAACTCTTGTCACTGTAACAGACACAATCTCTCTCTCACACACACACACACACACACACACACAACACAACACACACACACACACACACACACACACACACACACACACACACACACACACACACACACACACACACACACACACACACACACACACACACACACACACACACACACACACACACACACACGTCAAGTCACTTTTTAGATGCAATATTGAATAAGCAGAAAAATCTGATTTTCTGCTCTGAAAATATAAATAAGCATACAAATTGAATAAGCACTTTGAATATTCTAAACAGAATAAGCATTATTTACTGTTAAAACGGCTTGCCATATTGGCTCAGAGAGAGAGAGAGAGAGAAAATGACATTTTAGATAATAGTACCTATTAATAGATACTAGTATTTATTCAATAAATACTAGTTCTAAGTCATTACACACTAGTACCTATTAAATAGATACCAGTACTTATTCATTAGCTACTAATACGTATTCAAAAGAATATCTAAAGAATAAGCACTACTATCTAAAGAATAGGCACTAGTACTAAAGAATAAGCACTAGTCGCTAATGAATAAGTACTATTACTTAATGGAATAGATACTAGTATCTAAAAAATAAGTACTAGTAGCATGAAAAAAGAGACTAGTAGGTTAAAATGATTAAATGTTAAGACGGCTTGCCATATTGACTCAGAGCATCAAAAGCATCAAACAAGAATATTAAAGTTTGATGCGTTGCCACTGCAACAGTTTCAAAGATATCAAGAATCCCTTCACAGGTCTTCATCTGCAGTGTATTTACATTATACAGATGAAGTTTGAAGCAAATCGGGTAAAAATAAGAGGGTGATTTCAAAGCCTTTAGTAAGTGACACACTTCCTGCTGCCAGTTGGTGGCGCTATAACTTTGACTCACAATAGTCACATCCATGTGATCGGACTCTTACAGCAAACACACTGCTGAAGTTTCATCAAGATCAGTTAATGTATGCTGAAGTTATAACACACTTCCTGTTTCCATTATTCGCCATAAATTCGTTTCCTCGCCACGGCCAAACCGTTCGAGATATCAAAAATCCCCTGGCAATTTTTCATCCTCAATGTCTTGACTTCGTGCACACCGAGTTTCGTGGCGATTGGTTGAATTCTCTAGGATTAGTATATCGAATTCCAGGGGCATACGCTTCCAAACAAACGATAATAGCCGACTTCCTGTTGGGCTGGGGTAAAAAGTAAAAGTACAAAGGATATATGAACCGATGAGATCTATATGTGTAGCGAGTTTCATATTATTACATGCAAGCGTGTTTGATTTATGGACCAATATTTTGGACCCCGTTCCAGGGGGCGCTGTCGAGCCCCCCTGCCACGCCCGGATACCAGCTTCAGCCCGGCCCTGATGGCCACGTGTTCTGACCCGTGTGCAAAGTTTCAAGAGTTTTTGAGCACGTTAAGGGCCCCAAAAGTGCGCTGAGAGTCTCAAAAGCATCCAAAAATAATATTAAAGTTTGATGCGTTGTCACGGCAACCGTATCTAAGATATCAATAATCCTTTCTCAGGTCTACATCTGCCGTGTGTTTACATTATACACATAAAGTTTGAAGCAAATCGGGTAAAAATAAGAGGGTGATTTCAAAGCATTTAGGAAGTGACACACTTCCTGCTGCCAGTTGGTGGCGCTATAACTTTGACTCACAATAGTCGCATCCATGTGATCGGGCTCTTACAGTGAACACACTGCTGAAGTTTCATCAAGATCAGTTAATGTATGCTGAAGTTATAACACACTTCCTGTTTTCATTATTCGCCATAAATTCGTTTCCTCGACACGGCCAAACCGTTCGAGATATCAAAAATCCCCTTGCAATTTTTCATCCTCAATGTCTTGACTTCGTGCACACCGAGTTTCGTGGCGATTGGTTGAATTCTCTAGGATTAGTATATCGAATTCCAGGGGCATACGCTTCCAAACAAACGATAATAGCCGACTTCCTGTTGGGCTGGGGTAAAAAGTAAAAGTACAAAGGATATATGAACCGATGAGATCTATATGTGTAGCGAGTTTCATATTATTACATGCAAGCGTGTTTGATTTATGGACCAAGTTTTCGGACCCCGTTCCAGGGGGCGCTGTCGAGCCCCCCTGCCACGCCCGGGTACCAGCTTCAGCCCGGCCCTGATGGCCGCGTTTTCTGACCCGTGTGCAAAGTTTCAAGAGTTTTTGAGCATGTTAAGGGCCCCAAAAGTGCGCTAAGAATCTCAAAAGTATCCAAAAAGAATATTAAAGTTTGATGCGTTGTCACGGCAACAGCATCTAAGATATCAACAATCCTTTCACAGGTCTACATCTGGCGTGTGTCTACATTATTACACATCAAGTTTGAAGCAAATCGGGTAAAGCCTGTTTGATTTATGGACCAAGTTTTCGGACCCCGTTCCAGGGGGCGCTGTCGAGCCCCCCTGCCACGCCCGGGTACCAGCTTCAGCCCGGCCCTGATGGCCGCGTTTTCTGACCCGTGTGCAAAGTTTCAAGAGTTTTTGAGCATGTTAAGGGCCCCAAAAGTGCGCTAAGAATCTCAAAAGTATCCAAAAAGAACATTAAAGTTTGATGCGTTGTCACGGCAACAGCATCTAAGATATCAACAATCCTTTCACAGGTCTACATCTGGCTTGTGTCTACATTATACACATCAAGTTTGAAGCAAATAGGGTCAAGCGTGTTGGATATATGGACCAAATTGTCGGACCCGTTCAAGGGGGCGCTGTCGAGCCCCCCTGCCACGCCCGGGTACCAGCTTCAGCCTGGCCCTGATGGCCGCGGGTTTTGTCCTGTGTGCAAAGTTTCAAGAGTTTTCGAGCACGTTAAGAACCCCAAAAGTGCCCGAAAGCATAAAAAAGCATGAAAAAGCTTAAAAAAAGGAATATTAATGTTTGATGCATTGCCATGGCAACAGTGTCTAAGATATCAATAATCCTTTCACAGGTCTACATCTGGCATGTGTCTACATTATGCACATGAAGTTTGAAGCAAATCGGGTAAAAATAAGAGGGTGATTTAAAAGCATTTTGGAAGTGACACACTTCCTGCTGCCAGTTGGTGGCGCTATAACTTTGACTCACAATAGTCACATCCATGTGATCGGGCTCTTACAACAAACACACTGCTGAAGTTTCATCAAGATTAGTTAATATATGCAGTAGTTATAACACACTTCCTGTTTCACGTTTCTCGCCATAATTTCGTTTCCTCGCCACGGCCAAACCGTTCGAGATATCAAAAATCCCCTGGCAATTTTTCATCCTCAGTGTCTTGACTTCACGCTGACCGAGTTTCGTGCCGTGTGTTTGAATTCTCTAGGAGGAGTGTTTCACATTCCTTTGCATGCGTTTTCCAAACAAGCCTAAATAGCCGACTTCCTGTTGGGCTGGGGTAAAAAGTTAGAGTGCGAAGTATATATGAAACGATGAGATCTACATGTGTACCGAGTTTCATATTATTACATGCAAGCGTGTTTGATTTATGGACCATGTTTTCGGACCCCGTTCCAGGGGGCGCTGTCGAGCCCCCCTGCCACGCCCGGGTACCATCTTCAGCCCGGCCCTGATGGCCGCGGGTTCTGACATGTGTGCAAAGTTTCAGGAGTTTTTGAGCATGTTAAGGCCTCCAAAAGTGTCCAAAAGGTAGAAGAAAAATAATAATAATAATAATAATAATAATAATAATAATAATAAATAATCCTTAGGAAAACAATAGGGCCTTCGCCCTTTGGGCTTGGGCCCTAATAATAATAAATAATCCTTAGGAAAACAATAGGGCCTTCGCCCTTAGGGCTTGGGCCCTAATAAATAATCCTTAGGAAAACAATAGGGCCTTCGCCCTTTGGGCTTGGGCCCTAATAATCCTTAGGAAAACAATAGGGCCTTCGCCCTTAGGGCTTGGGCCCTAATAATCCTTAGGAAAACAATAGGGCCTTCGCCCTTTGGGCTTGGGCCCTAATAAGATCATCATGTTTGTAGCATGATCCAGGGGATTAAAACGTACAAAATATATTTCAGGCCAAGGGGAGTTGGTAACTAATAATAGTAGTAAATGTGTAAAGTTGCATAAAATGGAAATATTCTATAATGCAAGAAAAAACTACCTCAAAAAACTGTTATCTGTGCTGTTGTCCAGTAACTCCCGTTGGAATATTCATCCCAAAATGGCGGCCGCGCTCCCGAAGCGCCACCTAGTGGCTGTTACCAGAAAAGCATCAGAGTTTCGCCTCTTTGCTTTAAGCCAGCATCGCGATCCCCCCCCCCCCCCCCCATGTTTCCATGGTGACGCGTCATGCTTGGCACGTGATTCACCACAGCCAAAATAGACATGTAACGTTAGAGCTTTTATTTATAAATATTAACAAACCTGGTTACCATGTCATTAACTATCTTCTATTCTGATTCTCAAATGTGTGTAAGTGAGTTTGTTTTGTCGTTTAAAAAACAGTTTCTCCCGAAATACATGGCCGGTGAACTGGTAGAAGAATAGAGTTAACTTTATAGTTACTTACACTGTGTGTCTGATATGAATAAAATCCGTCGGCAAATATATTTGAATGGGTTGTTATGGCTGCTTCCATAGACACGATTGTGTATTTTACAAACTATAAATGTATTGTTTTGCTATAAGTTATATGCATTTAAATGTCTGAAACCTAAAATAAACATTATGTGGTTAAAAACACTGAATAGTTGTGATATAATATGACAAGCACTGAACGCGTCTGTCTCTGGCTCAGCGCCAGCCACAGCGCGAAAGCACAGTCTGGATCTGGCTGCTCTGTCACGTGTACATTGTACATCGTGTACATTCGCTCCTAGTGGTCAGCTGCTGCAGACTCAGAGCGTGCCGAAATCAAAATGGCTGATGAGATGTAGAGGAAAATATCTCCGCGTTGTGCCTACGCCCCTTAGCTGTTCTAAATCAACTGTAAAACACAGCTTTGCGGGGCTTATTGCTTAAGTGAAAAATTAAAACGTTAGCCCCGCCCCTCCTCCCGATATCATCGTCCATCGCGATGTTTCACTGTACACATCGTCTGATGCCAAATTGGTAGACATCGCAAACCCTAGATTCAATGACCAATCCATACCTGTCTCATTCATGAATGACTCAGTCGTTCGAACGAATCGTTTGAACGAATGAATCAATGACTCGCTCATTAAGACGGTAGCCTGGCGACACCTAGTGACGGTTCAGTGTTATGTTTAAAAGTATCATTCTTTCCAACGATTTTTAATTGACTCATATTTAAAACAATCTCATAACATCATTTAATGCATTGTTATTTTTCAATGTAAATGATGTAATTTGATCAGCCCTACCTAGGGTAACAGCCATATAGTATCTTATTATTCTAAATAATTGAATTTATTGATCAAATTTACAAATTAAAATGAAAGATGAAGCATACATTTAATAAGATTGGACTAGGGGTGCCTTGCAGATATTACAATTATGCACTTTTAAATATACCATTGCCACCCACCGTCAATTTGGTGTGTGTGTGTGTGTGTGTGTGTGTGTGTGTGTGTGTGTGTGTGTGTGTGTGTGTGTGTGTGTGTGTGTGTGTGTGGGTTGGTTTGTGTGGGTTGGTTTATGTGATTTATGAGGACACAAATTTGTATAATGACGTGTATTACACTGGTATTACAACTTATGGGTGGTTTATGAGGACATTTCAAAAGTCCTCATAAATCAAATGGCTTGAAAAACATAAAAAACAATGTTTTATTAAAAAAAATTAAATGCAGCATGTCTGTTATATGCCTTTATTAAAAAAACGTATTTAAAAAATACAAGGCTTAAGACATTTATTTCCTTTTTAATGAAGGCCAAACCACACAGCAGTGAAATGGTTAATCTAGCCCCCCTCCCCCTCCCCCTCCCCACACTCACAGACACACACACAGAGAGCAGTCACAGAGACGTAGGCTCAGAGAGAAATGACCATATTCAAACCAAAATATCTGACTTCCTCTTGGTTGTTACTAATGACTGTAAATTAGAAAGTTGTCTGGCTGGAGGAGAACTATATAAATACAGATTTTTGTAACTCTAGATGAAACTAACCCCCCCACTTTTGTCAAAAGGTGGCGCTACTGAGTCCCTGCACCACGCCCGTTTCTGAAACTATGCACATGTCACCTGGCTAATAAATGTGATCTGTCTGTCGAGTTTCATGCAATTTTAAGCAATTTCAGGCATGCTAAGAGTCTCAAAAGCATCCAAAAAGAATATTAAAGTTTGATGGATTGCCACAGCAACAGTTTCAAAGATATCAAGAATCCATTCACAGGTCTTCATCTGCCGTGTATTTACATTATACAAATGAAGTTTGAAGCAAATCGGGTAAAAATAAGAGGGTGATTTCAAAGCATTTTGAAAGTGACACACTTCCTGCTGCCAGTTGGTGGCGCTATAACTTTGACTCACAATAGTCACATCCATGTGATCGGGCTCTTACAACGAACACACTGCTGAAGTTTCATCAAGATTAGTTAATGTATGCTGAAGTTATGACACACTTCCTGTTTCACGTTTCTCGCCATAATTTTGTTTCCTCGCCACGGCCAAACCGTTCGAGATATCAAAAATCCCCTCGCAAACTTTCATCCTCAATGTCTTGACTTCACGCTGACCGAGTTTCGTGCCGTGTGTTTGAATTCTCTAGGAGGAGTACTTCAAATTCCTTTGCATGCGTTTTACCAACAACCCTAAATAGCCGACTTCCTGTTGGGCTGGGGTAAAAAGTTAGAGTGCGAAGTATATATGAAACGATGAGATCTACATGTGTACCGAGTTTCATATTATTACATGCAAGCGTGTTTGATTTATGGACCATGTTTTCGGACCCCGTTCCAGGGGGCGCTGTCGAGCCCCCCTGCCACGCCCGGGTACCATCTTCAGCCCGGCCCTGATGGCCGCGGGTTCTGACATGTGTGCAAACTTTCAGGAGTTTTTGAGCATGTTAAGGCCTCCAAAAGTGTCCAAAAGGTAGTAAAAAAATAATAATAATAATAATAATAATAATAATAATAATAAATAATCCTTAGGAAAACAATAGGGCCTTCGCCCTTTGGGCTTGGGCCCTAATTATAAATAATCCTTAGGAAAACAATAGGGCCTTCGCCCTTTGGGCTTGGGCCCTAATAATAAATAATCCTTAGGAAAACAATAGGGCCTTCGCCCTTTGGGCTTGGGCCCTAATTATAAATAATCCTTAGGAAAACAATAGGGCCTTCGCCCTTTGGGCTTGGGCCCTAATAATAAATAATCCTTAGGAAAACAATAGGGCCTTCGCCCTTTGGGCTTGGGCCCTAATAATGCTTAGGAAAACAATAGGGCCTTCGCCCTTTGGGCTTGGGCCCTAATAATAATAATAAATAATCCTTAGGAAAACAATAGGGCCTTCGCCCTTAGGGCTTGGGCCCTAATTAGTACCACATTTAGAGGGGTTTTAATTTCGTTATAATTTGTATCATTATTACACTAGCAAGAGTAAAAAAAACCCACACATTTAGAAAAATATGCCATAACCATCAATAAATTATATATATATATATATAAATATATATATATATAAAATATATATATATATATATATATATATATATATATATATATATATATATATATATATATATCCATGTACACATTTAGAGAAAGAGATAGTAAAATAAATACAACACCTAGTTGCCACGGAAACACTGATACACCTTGTGATCTCCGTGGCTCTCGCACTTGTCGTATTGATGCCTTTTACATGAAAACGGAGGTGACTTGTGCTTCTCACGGTGGTGATTATTATTAGTCTACGGAAAGTCAAAATGCCGCCACACCTCCGATTTGAATGAGTCAACGTCAACATACGCTTGCCGTCGCCATGTGTTTGACGGCGCGTGCACACCAGTCTATGGCACACACTGGCGCGGCGCGAGCGGAGCAAACCGAGCGTTTTTTCAGTTCATTCCTATGGAGGTTGAGATTGGCTCACACAAGCTCAAGTTTCATGAATGAAGTGAAAACACTCGCTAGCTTTGCGCCAGTGTGTGCTTGCTGCTATTGTGCCTGTAAAGAGAGGTTCACAAGCTAGTACAGTAAACGGCCCTGCTGTTTAAAACGTGTATCGCGATTCGTTTAACATTTCAACCGACTTGAATCGTCACACATTTGTATCGATTTTCAACCGGTTGCGAGTGAATCGTTACATACCTAGTTTTCTCCGATAAATTTTTTACCGGGCCAATCAGCGAACAGAGGGAGTGGCTGAGAACGATGACGTTGATGTCGACTCGTGCGTTATTTTGAGTTGTAGTTCAAAATAAGAAAGATGCGAGCGAAGCCATTCGGTCCGTTGTGGCAACGCCGAATATGCTCGCAAGTTAAAGCCGGAACAAGAACAATCTATGCTTTGTTTTGTTGGTGGCCATCCTCCCCACGGGGTTCGGGAAAATATATGTCACGACCAAACATTAGCGATTGGTTATGGCAGATAGAGTGACTCATGGGCAGATTCAATAGTTTTAGACTTTAATAGAGTTCCCGCCTACAAGGAAGTTAACGCTTGTCAATGGAGAGGTGCCAGACTCTATGTACAAATGAAATGTACGAGAGTCTGGTGGGACCAGGATAATAAATAAAACTAAACTGTTAACTGTTGTGAACTTTTTCTTCTAAAGTGTTTGAACACTCAGAAGCGAAAACCAGGAGACTCGGGTGTATCTTCAGCAGGATCGTTTATTAAGAACACAAGCTGTTGGTAGCTGCAGTCATCAAGACTCACAGCTCTGTAGTCATCGAATCTAAACATCAATAGCTCAAAACAGAGTTGATACCTTTAAAAGGGGGAGGAGTTACATAGAGGTAGACACACTCTGAAACAAAGCATCACGATTCAGCTGGTTACCTGATTTCATCAGCATAACTGTAACTCGGAGCCTTGAGATGCTAATCCAGTCAGCCTGATTAGATCAACAAAGGCCCAGCTGAACTTGAGTGACAAGAGGTTAATGTCCGACACATTGATTGCCTGAAAATGGAAAAAAAAAACAGTGTGCAGAACTTTCTAAGTTAAAACACTATTGTATTGGAAGCTAAATTAAGCATTTTAATAAATTTGTAACACTACAAAACTGACCTCAAAATGTTATATTTGAATATTACAGCGTATGTATAAAACGATTGTCATTGCCTCTGTTGATTTCCATTCATTCAGAACTGAATTTCGCAAATCCAATGACGCTGGTAGTGACGATTCTGTTTGACCAATCAGTGATCTGCAGTGTTTCACGTCACATTTTAGTACCGTACCATGCAGTGGAAAAGCACCACAAGTGAGCCGTACCGAACCGTACCATACCATGCAGTGGAAAAGCGCCATTAGAGGAGGAGACGGTGCCGGTAGAGGAGGAAGAGAATACTTTGTATTTGGTTGAATTGTCAGTGCCATGTGTCAAATCTTCTCTTTTGCAAGTGTGAGCAATTATTAACAACAACAAAAACACTAATAATCATATTACTAATGAAACACCACCATTCCTGCGACCCGTCCTATACGCCGCGAGATGTTTAAAAAATGGTGGGGACAATCAACATGTCCCACCCGCAAATTACACCTATGTGTTCCAGAAAAAAAGGAAAAAAAAACATCGCATTTGTTTGCGCTTTGGTGCTGGTACTGACCTCGCTCCAAAAGTATGCTGTGCTGCGTCTCGCCATGTTTACTTCCGGTATACTGCACGCGGGTTTTTGTGTGCGTTGAGAAGTTCCTCTCAAAAGACCAAGATTCCTTGTGAATAGAACATGCCCAGAACACAAATCACTATGGGGATATGCCGATGCGCGTTTACATGGCCAAAAATTTGGGTTAGAAAAGTATTGCTGTAGCGGCGCGTCGATAATGTCAACGCTTTGACGTCAAACTTACGTCGATGCCATTTTTTTGCGTCAACACTTTTATTTATTTATTTTTTGCACCGTTTCCGGCAGTACAGCTCGCCAACACACGTGGGAGACCGAAACATTGCAGAATGGGGGACGAAGACCACTAGAAGTGAATGTGCTTTCCATTAAATGAACACGCAGTAAACAAATCCTTAACAAAAAAAAAAAACGTTGCAATTTAGACGCGAAAACTGTGCCGGTGCGGTGAGACGTACGGCTTGGGCAGATTCGGCTTGAAGTCGTTCATCCTCGGACGCGGCGCCGCGCCGCGCGCTGTTACAAAAGAAGCCGTGCACACAGCCAAGCGACATGGGGTCTTGCCGGTCTTGTGCCGTTCATTTTTCCCGCGCACACCTTCGCGCTCGTGCGGACACGTCGAGTATAAACAAGGCTTTAAGCCCAATTTATACTTCTGCGTCGAACTTACGCCATAGCGCGCTTACCCTCCGGCGTACCCTGACGTGCACCTCTCCAAAAATGTAACAACGCGTCAATTCTACGCGAACGCAAGCGCTGTGATTGGCCTGCTAGAACCCCTCCCTCTGGTTTCACATGCTCCCTCTGCATGTGTAATTACGCATCAACGCGGACAATGACGCAGAAGTATAAATGAAAACCAACGCATAGAGTATAGCGTAGAGCAGTGGTTCTCAATCCTGGTCCTAGGGAGCCACTACTCTGCACATTTTATGTGTCTCCTTTATCTGACACACCCACTTCAGTTAATAAAGCTCTTTCCTAATGAGCTGATGATCTGAATCAGGTGTGTTAAATGAGGGAGACATACAAACTATGCAGAGCAGTGGCTCTCTAGGACCAGGATTGAGAACACTAGCGTAGAAGCTCCGGCGTAGGTCCGACTCAGAAGTATAAATCAGTCTTTACTCTGTGTCAGCGCACGCTCTGATCGGTAAAGGGGCACAGATCTCTCCTGAATCATCTCCAGCAGGAGCAGAAGCACCACTAACTTGCCTCCGTTTACCTCGTAAGCTGATATTAGTATTCAAACATTCTCTATGATAAAAAATGTTTGTAAAAAATATTTTAATAACACGGTTTTGGTGGTTATAGAGTTCTATTGACGGTGTTCAAATACATAACATTAGACTAACGTTAAAGGTGCTCTATGTAACCTTTAGCGGCCTCTAGCGGTGATGTTTCAGAATGCAACCAATTTTTACAAGAGTGCTCATGCTCGAACTCATAGACAATACTGTCTATTACGCAAATATCTCGGCGAATACCTAGCGGATTCGGGGAGCACCGAGCTCGTTGGGACCATCTAGTTGAGCTGAAAATAACCATATAAGTTCCATAGTTTTTGGTGGTGTTTACGCGGAGATATTAGCAGAAAACCATCGGGCGCGCTGCAAAATTGCGGACGCCGGTGACGTCACGATCTCAGAAGAAAATCGCTCGTATCTCTGGAATGCAAAGACCGAGAGAGCTCAAATTCGGGGGAGGAGGTCCCACGGGGACCCTTGCCCGAACGCTAGAGTGGCGGGCCTCAGGGATGCCCCCTACCGGATCGCCGTTCGCTGGGACCCCCGATTTCCAACGGCTATAACTCGGGGAGCCGGGCGAGTTGGACCTCGGGGGTGAGCTCGTTCGAAAGGCCCCGTCCAGCACTACGAACGATTAGAGTCTTGGGAATATTTATCAAAGATTGCACGTCACATCCGTTGGATTTCGCGGTAAATCCGACCCGGAGACTTCACATATAAATAGGAATACTGGCCTTCAGAGGTAATAGCAAAACTCGACAAGTGGATCATTGTAATGTGTGATTATAACCCCTTCACACACGGGCAATAAAAAAAAGGATTCATTTTAGTAGAAAAGTTCCATTAAAGACAGCACCTTTAAAGAGCCACAAAACGGTATTTATTGTTTAAATTTTTAAGTTGAGACTTTGCTTCATATCAAAAGTAACCTGGTCTGTCCTGTCTGTCAGCGTGTTGTCAATGTCCTCTCTGCTCCGCGATGTATTTTTCAGTGCGTGAGAACATGGTGTGTCGTGAGAGCAGCGTAGCTTGTCGGACAGCAACCATAACTAAAGGGAGCGGGTCTTTGTGAACAGTCAATTAGGGCTGGAGATAAAACCATTTTTTTATATTGAAGCATTAATAGATTTTAGACAAATAAATTAAATGAACAGAATTTAACGATACTATAATCGTAGTTAGAATATTTTGTGTTCAGCAACATAAAAAAAAGTGAATCGTATTGTGTTTAGTATATTAAAGCTACACTGTGTGATTTTTACCCCCATCTAGCGGTGAAAAGGTATATGACCATCCAGTGAATATTATTTTCTGTTCCTCTCAATTCCGATTTCGGTTTAACTCCTACGGTGGCCAATGTAGTCCAAGATTAACATGGCTTCAAGTTCGACCTTGTCCTTGAGTGTTTTACTTAAAGTGATACGCGAAAGGCGAAGCTGTATGTCCCTCTTTGGCTAATGTAATTTCAAGATGGAGGGGCAACATGGCGACCGACATTAGAACCCCTTACCCGTATGTATTTTCAATGACATATTATACACTCACGGGAATACTTTATTACTTGAACGAAGTAAATATACATTAATGAGCACATATATTTTTGAAAGAACTAAGTGTTTTTAGCTAAGAATAAACTAAAAAAGTTACACAGTGTAGCTTTAATATTCTTGAATGTGACTATGTATGACAACTGAATTGACTCGTTCTTGAGTAACATCATGCTTTCTTTCTCAGATTTCAGAGAACCCAAAGGAAAAGAGGCAGTATATCGGATGATGCAAGACAGATTTTTAAAAACCTGAACCGTTGGACCACCTGTAGTTATGATGACATCAGACTTCTGAAGCCAATTTTATTTTTAAAGGTTGAAATGCTTTTGTCCTATTTCTCCACCTTTCTTTTTTAAAGAATAATCTTTTAATGTATTTTTGTCAGTGATTGATTGAATAAAATAAATTGACTCAACTGCTGGAAAGGTGTCATTTATATTTTAAAAGGTTTTCGCCAAATTTTGAAATGGTCAGGAATTTGTTGATGCACAATTGAAGTGTAGTCGAAATATTGATGTTGTTTCAACATTAACTTGGTACATCAGATGGAGACATTGTTTGACATTCCTTTTCAGTTGCATTTTCAGTGTTTCAACAAAATGTATTTAGAATCAACATCACATTTGGCGCCGCTAAGGGTGGAAAAGTTAGGACGATTCTAAGGGCCCACACACTTTTGGGGCCCCCAGAGATCGATTTTATTAATGGAATGGGTGCAGTAGGGGGCCCAACCTCATATTCTTTCATAGGGCCCAAAATTTCTAGCCGCGCCCTGGTAACATTGATCAAACCATATTACCAAAGATTATTTTAGTTAATTTCAGTGTTAATTCAACAGCAGTGTTTTAGATTCAACATCATAGTGTAATGTTGATTCAACAATATTACCATTGATTATTTGTGTTAATTTCAATATTGATTAAGCATCAGTGATGTAGAATCAATCATAGTGTAATGTTGATTCTATAGCATTACCATTGAATTTTTGTTCAACATAGTTTCAACATTAACTGAGGGTGCAAAAGTGATGTTGATAAATATCACTTTGTAATGTTGAATCAATACTATTACTGTTGATTTTTGGTTGAAATCTCAACATTGCTTCACCATTAACTGAGGGTGCAAGAGTGATACTAAAGCAACATCACTTTTTAACGTTAATTCAATGCAAATAGCGTTGACGCATCAACATTATATCAATGTCACCATGCTATCTGGGTACATCAGGTGCCCCTACGGACTATGCACGAGATGTGACCACACGTTTGTCCTATATGCTTTCTGAGATGCACAGTCCAATGCAGATAAGCTTAATCAGAAACGGCAGTATGACAAAAATATTTTTTTTCCGCCCACATAAGCCAGGTGACTTAGTGTTTTTGTATGACCCAGCTCAGAAGCAAAATAACCTGGTAAAAATGGAAAGGGCCGTATACGGCCTAAGCGTTTTCATACAGGATATAAGGAATGTGTATTCTAGGAGTGTTGGTAATATATAATTCGATGCCCTATTTCATATGCAATGTTTGTGTTGTCATGTTAATAAATTGTTGCGATGTTGTAGAGTTATTCAGTATTATATTGAGATAGAAACCAGGACTTTTGCCTCCGCCGAAGTCCATAAAACCTGACAATGGACACCTCGGAGGGCATTAACCCGCTTATACCATGGTCACTTGCCAAATAAAACATTTTTAAAACATTAGTTTATATTTTAATTAGGCTAAATCTAGTTTTTACAAATAATAACTTGCCTGACGGTTTATTTAGCAACAGGAGATATTTATAGTCCGCTTAGCTTGTAGGCTACCCTTCAGGTTCAAAAATGCATTTTTTTTTTTCAGGAAACACAAAGGTAGGCATAGTTATTTTTTTATTGCACATAAAACAATTAATCAAACAACAATCAAACAAAATGTCAAACAGACTTTTCTGACCAGGCCAAGAGGCGTATCGGTAGACATATGCTCACAAGCTGACTGAGTGTTAAATGATGACACATGAATTGACTCTGGTTGCAGCACTAACTTTAACAATGAAATATCGACAAAAAATTAAATATTTCATATTTTTTCAAATAATCAAGCATGATCTCATGGAAATATTGATTTAATTGTTAATTCTTTTATATAAATTTGACTCCTCAATATCATTTAATAAATAAAATGTCTAAATAATTTTCTTGTGTAACAATATTTGAAAAACATTTAAATAATTATATAAAATATAAAGAAACACTTAAATGTGATAGCATAATACATTTTCTTTTGTCAACCACATAGTTAATAGGCCATTGCCATTTAGAGAGCTAAACCTACAATTACATATAAACTGCATAAACACAATTTATACACTTATTAAAATGATTTTATATTGAGTTAATTTGTAAAGTATTTTTTAACATGCAGAATTACTGCTGTGCAACGGTGTAAAATAAGCCAAATATGATGGTTATAAATTATGCACACTTCAAATTCAT
The DNA here is from genome assembly GCA_036326025.1 of Chrosomus eos. Lineage (NCBI taxonomy): Eukaryota > Metazoa > Chordata > Actinopteri > Cypriniformes > Leuciscidae > Chrosomus > Chrosomus eos. Next base: position 247,928 of record JAZAVI010000105.1, on the reverse strand, counting down.
ACATTTTAAATTAAATCTATTTCAATTACTATAAAATTCAAATATTTTTAATCAATCAAACACCACTGACAAAATATTATACAAAATAAAAAAGATAAACGCCTGAGGAAACATCATATTGTGAAACCCATTAAATAAATTGGTAACACTTTACAATAAGGTTTGTTAGTTAACATTAGTTAACTACATTAGTTAATATGAACTGCACATATACAGCATTTATTGATCTTTGTTAATGTTTATTTCAACATTTACTAATACTTTATTAAAATGTGGTTAACATTAGTTAATGGACCGTGAACTTATACGAACAGCTGTATTTTTATGAACTAACGATAACAAAGATGAACAAATGCAGTAACAAATGTATTGCTCATGGTTAGTTCATGTTAGTTAATACATTAACTAATGTTAACTAATGAACCTTAATGTAAAGTGTTACCAATACATTAAATATTGGCCAAACATTTCCTGCTATTATCCACTTAACCTTTAATGTTGCACCATTGTTTAATATACAAATACTACAATTAGTAGTTTAACTTACACAAGGGTATTTGGACAAAACATGAAACAGAGCTAGTTGAAACTTTTATTTTCAAAAAAACACAATAAACAATTATTCACAAGTTTCAAAAAAAATAAAAAATTGTACATATTTATATGAAATCTAACTATTGGCCATCGTTTATAAGTGTACCAATCATAAATGAACATCCATTTAAACATTAAAATTACAAAAACAACTTCACAATTAACTGCAATAAACTATATTTCCCTACTAATTAATTATAAAAACTTAAATTAACATTATAATTATATAAAACTTTCACAAATTCCTACATATTAGACTTTTATACTATATTTGTCCCTAAAATACTACCTATCTTTAACAAACTTAACCAACTATTTTTATTTTTACAACACTAATCTCACTGAATGACACATATTACTGAATCTCAATTTTCCTAAATATTTACCACCATTCCAAACAAATAAGTCAAGTCAATTTATTTATAGAGCACAACATAAACACAACATTTGTTGATCCAAAGTGCTTTACAGACGGTCAAAAAATAAAAATGAATAGAGAAAACTATTATTAATAATAAACTAATAAAAGAGCATTTCTAGGTACATATACATAGTGTACCATACACAGCGTCACTCAAATGCAAGAGTATAAAAGTGAGTCTTTAAGCTAGATTTAAAAACGTTGAGCGATGGAGAGGCCCTGATATTAAAGGGTAAGCTGTTCCAAAGTTTAGGTGCAGCAACTGCGAAAGCTCTGTCGCCTTTGGATTTGCAGCGCGAACGAGGGACTGATAAAAGAAGCTGGTTACAGGATCTTAATGACCTAGAGGTTGCATATGGCTGGATAAGTTCACAGAGATAATCCGGGGCTGATTTTTGTAGAGCCTTATATACAAAAAGAAGGACCTTAAAATCAACTCTGAATTTAATAGGGACCCAGTGCAATGAAGCAAGAACAGGAGTGATATGCTCCCGTTTTTTCCCGCCTGGCTGCCGCATTTTGGACCATCTGAAGCCGAGATGGAGTGCTTTGAGGAAGACCGACATACAGAGAATTACAGTAGTCCAGTCTAGAAGAGATGAGTGCGTGGATGACAATTTCAAGATCTTTTTGAGAAAGAAAATGTTTTACTTTCGCAACAGATCTGAGGTGGAAGAAGCTACTTACAACTGTGTTCACCTGTTTGTCAAATTGTAGTGAAGGGTCAAAATGGACCCCTAGATTTTTTACATAGAGTTGTAAGCTATCACTAAGGGAGCCTAACCTACTTGTCAGAGTAGTATTGAGTGCAGCGGGGCCTAGCAGAAGCACCTCAGTTTTGTCAGTGTTTAGTTGCAGGAAATTGTTCGCCATCCAAATTTTCACTTCATCAAGACATGAGAAAATGAGTTGTATAGAGCAGTGGTTCCCAAACCTGTCCTGTCGGCACCCCAACACTGCACGTTTTCTTTATCTCCCAAATCAAACACACCTGATTCAACTCTTCAGCTCATTATCACATGGGTTAATGAGCTGATGAGTTGAATCAGGTGTGTTTGATTAGGGAGATAAAGAAAACGTGCAGTGTTGGGGTGCCGCCAGGACAGCTTTGGGAACCACTGGTATAGAGAAATCATTTTCAAGCTTGATTGGAAGGTAAAGTTGTAGGTCATCGGCGTAGCAGTGATAGTTTATGCCATGTTTCTGGAGAATGGAGCCCAGGGGGAGCATGTAGAGTGAAAACAACAAAGGACCAAGAATAGAACCCTGGGGAACACCATAAGGGATGGGTGCAGTAGGTGAGGTAAATGACACGATATTTACTGAAAACGTCCTACCCTTTAAATAAGAGTTGAACCATTGTAATGCCGTGCCTTGAACCCCTACTGTATATTGAAGTCGTTTCAAGAGGATGTCATGGTCAATAGTTTCAAAAGCTGCAGAATGACAGATGACCCTGAATCAGTAGACAACAATAGATCATTTGCAACTTTAAGCAAGGCTTATAAAAAAAAACTTGCAATATTAACAACCTAATTTCTTTAATTTTTTTTAGTTGAAATTGTGATTTTTTTTCACAATCTTTAATTTTTTCTTCCTACTCTTGCCTGGATATTTCAAACTTCCCTCACATTTTGCATGTTTTGGACGGGCTGATACTTCCACCTCTTTTTCCACAGTTCCTTCAACAGACTCTTTTATCTTACAATAAGTCTTGTTACCCTTTAGATCCACTTTAGACTTCTCAGTCTCCTTTTCTTTCACACTATCCAACTCTTCACCAGTTTCACTCTTAAACAACTCCTCAAGCATGAGATCATCTACAAACTCTTGAGGGGTGCTGCAACTTGCAGTCGGGCCTAAATCGGTTTCCTGATCCATTTCGTTAGTAGGGGAGAGCCGGGACAGTTGAAAAACTTTTCAAATAAACGTCGTTTTCTAAGATTAGGTTACAGGTAGATTTTTTTTTTGTTTTTGTGATCAACAACTCACATATGTGTTCTCCTAGTATCATGTGTTATTCGTTAGAAATATAGAATGATTTACGAAAAAATTGACTTTGAACGGGAGTTGTGCTTTGTTTCAATTGTCCCTCCAGAGCGGGACGATTGAAACACAGGGGTGGGACGGATGAAACATAACAGTTTAAACGGTAACTATTCATCTAATGCTTGTTTTTATGAACAATACCTGACAATTAACTTATGTATATATTGTTACAAACATATTTTGTAATTTATTTTAATTTTAAGATTCATATTAACATTTTTGTTCTGTCGCCCAATAAACAATAGTCGATAAGCCTTTGCGCATTTTGCGTGATCTTTCTAATAGGCTATTTTGAAGACAGACAGACAAATTTACATTTATTTTATTTACTTACATTTATTCCTTGAGTCATATTGAGTCATATTAAGTGATTCAGTCATATTGAGTATTTTCCTATGACCAGGCTTAACTGGCAGGATTCGCTGTTTCAACCGACAGCGCCTCCTGCCATTTAAACCTGTTTTGTACTTAAACTAAATAACTTTGATATTACACACTTAAAGGATTAGTTCACTTTTTAAAAAAACTTTTGCTGATAATTTACTCACCCCCATGTCATCCAAGATGTCCATGTCTTTCTTTCTTCAGTCGAAAAGAAATTAAGGTTTTTGATGAAAACGTTCCAGGATTTTTCTCCATATAATGGACTTCATTGGGAGCCAAACCGTCCAAGGTCCAAATGACAGTTTCAGTGCAGCTTCAAATGGCTTTAAACGACAACAGACGATGCATAAGGGTCTTATCTAGCAAAACGATCGGTCATTTCTAAAATAAATAAATAACGAAGTTTTATGCCTTGCTCTTTTCCGTGATGCGCGGTCGTGACTCTCCTGTTCGAACTCGTTCATCAAAATGAACGAATCTTTTTTTTGAGTCATTTCGTTCATTTTGTTCATTGAATGAATGAAATGACTCGAAAAAAGATTCGTTCATTTTGATGAACGAGTTCGAACAGGAGAACAGAGCAAGCCGAGCATTTGTGCTAATAAAACTTAAACTTTTTAAATTTATTTTAGAAATAACCGATCGTTTTGCTAGATAAGACCCTTATGCATCGTCTGTTGTCGTTTAAAGCCATTTGAAGCTGCACTGAAACTGTCATTTGGATCTTGGACAGTTTGGCTACCAGTAAAGTCCATTATATGGAGAAAAATCCTGGAACGTTTTCATCAAAAACCTTAATTTCTTTTCGACTGAAGAAAGAAAGATATGGACATCTTGGATGACATGGGGGTGAGTAAATTATCAGTAAAAGTTTTTTAAAAAGTGAACTAATCCTTTAAGGGTGTAATGGTGTGTCGGGTGTAGCAGTACTAATACACCTGCCGTATTGTCATTACAATGGCACATGAAACAATAAATAAAACTTGTCAGTCAAAAAAAAGTACCGCACAAAAGAATTCACTAACCACACTCAAAAACAGCTTTCCGGCTCTAACTTTTAAACGTCATGACGTAAAGAAGAAATGTTTTCGCGAGTCTGGTCGGCATTGCGTGCTGTACGTGCTGACGAAATTTGACGTACATGACGTGAGTGGTTTTCAATGAAAACTCAATGTTTCATCCGTCACGCGTTTCAATTGTCCCGGCTCTCCCCTACTCTGAGAACATGCAGGCAAAGCTGCGGTGCTGCAACTTGCAGTCGGGCCTGAATCGGTTGCCTGATCCATCTCGTTACTAGACTGGTTGCATGGCCGCAAAAATGCTGCCGCAGTAATACGGTTACCTCTGCCCTTTAACTGGATTCTGTCCTCCACAAGCAGCTTGGACACCAGAACATCGGTTTCAAAGGTCCTTTCAGATCCTAAATTTAAAAGTTGGCGCAGCACAAAGTCATCAATAACAAATTCGGTCATTCTGCTTGAAGAATCTTCAATAGTCACTTTTGTCCGCAGAACTGCAACAACAGCTGCAGTTTTGCAGTACGCCCCACACTGTTGACATCTTGATATTGTAGTATCAAGGTCGACATTTGTCAAAACATGTTGTTTTGGACACACGTAGTCCACTTCCACCTCTGCGGTGACGAGCTGCCCTTCGAATATCTTTGTATTGCTTACAACGCCATGTACGTCCATATCAACATCTAACACACTCACTTTTGACTGTGCTGTAGTGGAAATACACGTTTCCCCACCAAATTGCCTCACAGACACATTTGTCAAGTGATAACACTTTCCATTTGTCAAAATTTCACCGCCCCATACACACAAACCGATACCATGGGTTTTGTCTGCTACGTCATAACATCGCTTTTTCATTTTCTGGCGGGATCTTGTAAAACACATTTGGTCTTCAGTCATTTGGAGAATTTTCACAGCCACATTAACCTAAAAATTCCAAAGCAAACAACAAAGTACTTAATACCATATGACAACAACACACACTTACACATTACTAAAATGTTACTGCCAAGGAAAAGCAAAATACCATAACTCATTTTGTGACTAATTCAATTGTATAGGACATAGATGACCTACTTTATGATATATATATATAATAATATTTACTTAATTTTTTTTAATTCTGCCCTCAAAAGTCAACAAATAAAGTACAAACATACATTTGCCAGCACCTTTAACATTATTTTCCTTATCCAAACCATTTCCAAACATTAAAATCTTACCCTTTGATACTCGCGAGGATCATTCAAAATGTATTCAACTGTCACATCTTCGACAACTTCCTGCAGCGACTCATCAAAGACAAAGTCTAGCTGTCGAACACACCTCAATGATGAAGAGGAATTCACCATAATATCCATGTCTCCTGATAATAAGCAACAAGCAAAATATTACATTTTTACATAAACACATTTTTCACATTACAACTAATTTCACTTTGTATTTAACAAAATCTCAATCATTCACAATGAAATTATTGACTAATAAAGTAAAATAAATAAAATCAAATACAATTACCAATTATATCAAATATATTAATTAAAAATAACATTAAATGCGTTTAATTTATAAAACACATAATACATGTTAATTAAAACAAACTCCCTTCCTTTAACAATTCAAACAAACTTTTAAAATGATTACTGTGTAGTAATTATTATTTAAAAATATATTGATCAATTTATAAAATTTCAATTACATCACACTCACCTTTTTTTTGCCATGAAGGAGAAAACGTGACATCACACAGCTGAACTGGAGTTCTGAAAAAGAAACAACAGACTTTAAAAAAAACAATATTTTTACACTAAATCTTACTATGTAAACCTAACAAATGGTTCACCTACAAAATATTACTTTTCCAAAATACATCTATACATTTTCTTGTATGAAATAATATTTACACCAGGGGTGCCCAATCCTGCTCCTGGCGATCGACTGTCCTGCACAGTTCATCTCCAACCCTAATCAAACACACCTGAAGCAACCAATTAAGGTCTTCAGGTCAGGATCACTTGAAAATTAAAGGCAGGTGTGTTTGATTAGGGTTGGAGATGAACTGTGCAGGACAGTCGATCGCCAGGAGCAGGATTGGGCACCCCTGATTTACACCAATAAACATTTACATACAATACTCAGATACAGGTCTATCACAAAAATGACTGTACACACACAAATATAGAAGATACAAAAACACGTTTACCATTGATATATAAAACAAGCTTCACATTAAGACCTATATGGTATATAGGCAATACATGACTTGGAAAAAGTATTTTATTTAGTAAACTGCAGACGTATTTCCCACTCCCCTTAAATACACCTACCATTAAACTTTAATTTAACTAATAAAAAATAAATAAATAAAAAAACACATTACCGGTAAATATAAAATCCTTTTCCATTTACCTTTTACTTATTTAAAACACTTTAAGATTCATATTACAGTGCATACAATTAAATAAAAACTGTTAGTAAATCTAATCACATACTTTCTCGAATAATTTTTTATTGAGTAAAATGTGTTCATGCCAAATTCTAACAAGTAAAATATGCTTAACAAATGACCTTTGAAAATTGTCATAATAATTACATAGATTTAAATGTTGTTACTTATGTAATTAATTTGAAAGTAGCTAAATATTTTACATTAGCCTAATTGTCAATTCTACTACAAGAAGTATTAACAGTAGGATAAATAAATGAAGCTAGGACACATCTGGCACACAATGTGAATTGGTGACAAGCCAATTACACCTTGCTAACAGCATTAAACCCGCAAGTTAACATGTAACACATTTGTACAATTGATTCACACCAACATTAGGACCAAAATAACACAAAACTTACCAAGATATAACATATCAACATTAAATGACCCCATTACATGTTTCCCTTAACTCCCACCTCTATTAAATGTTGCCTATTATAAACCTGTAATACATACCGGTCTTTTTCAGCACTGCGAAATCTATTGTGTTTCATATGGTCAAATATGACCACTCTACAGTTTCTTTTTGCCTCCTGCAGCAAAGCTGTAAAATATTTGTAGCCGTCTCCACTCTGGATCAACTCCGAAACATTGTGAAGAAATCCCTCAACCTCGACTTTCCCTTTCTTTGCCATATTGCTCACTGTTGTAAATACTGTCAAAAAACACAAAAGGTACATTAAGCAAAAAAAAAAAAATCTCCAAACTACAACGACTTAGCAATTTGCATATCCTAATCACACATATAAATCCAAAACATCTATTTCATGTGTATAACATTTGGAAGATTTTTTTTTTTTACATTTCCTCATCTACAAGCAATTACACATTAAATCAGTTTTTCAAAACGATCTTTTAAATATGTTTAATTTAAAATGTATTGTCCGTATTCTACTTATAGAGCACATTTCTTAAAAAAAAAATCATTTATTCACTGTAAAACGTGTTCTAAAAACAATTCTATTTAATGAAGAAAAAAATGCCTCATACCACATTAATATTTCCCATTACAAATTCTAGCACTTCATCGATGTTACATTAGTATAACATCATCGTTAAGCCATAATGACCGTACATAACCTTACTTATTTTATGCAAAAAACACGTGCATCAACCTCAAGACAATAACAAAACATGTCAATAACAAATTTTCTTTTTCAACTTAATCCAATCTAATAAATTGATTAGCTAAGTACCAATACTAAATAAAAACGACAAAAAAAAAATACTTACTACAAATAATAACCATTTAATCATATAGCCATCAGCTTTTTATAAAAGGTGACACACATTAAAAAGATACGACAAGTATAGACTGTTTCAAATTTTCTAGAATAGAAGCTATAATGGCGCCGGCGCCGCCCGTACAAAACATACATTTGCCATCTAGACATCGAACCCAGAACAACAACATCACAATAAATAAATAAACCCAGTATCTATAAATCACACAACCTTAACCCCATACACTATTAAAAATGTGATAAAGTAATCAAAAGTGCCGAACGCAGAATTGCCGAAATCCTTTTAAAGGTGCAGTGTGTAGCTTTTTGGTGACATCTAGCGGTTCGTTTGTGAGTTTACACTAAGGGCTCAGCCCACTGCTCACCCCTCCCTTTCGAAGAAGCTACGGTGGCTAAAACGGGACAAACATCGTCGTAGTGAGCCAGAGTAAAACAAGCCACAGCTAACATGGAGTACCACAGTCCATTATAAACCACATCATGGATAAAGTTTACAAAGCCATAGTCAGGTGAGGATCAAGGGTCTTAATACATAATATAATAATATTGGTCTGAGCTGTCGACACGACAGATCTCGTCAGTTGTAATAGTAATCAGCTGATTGTCTCACGAACGTAACCAGCACATTCTCCCCACATAGCAAACCCATAATACAGCGAGGGAGTAGAACCACATGAAACTATGCAACTATAGATTTTTTCTAACAGGGTAGTAAAAGTTTAGCTGGCTAATATGAGCGGTTACTGTGGCTGAGCTGGTTAAAGCCTTGTTTATACTCGACGCGTCCGCATGAGCCCAAAGGTGCGTGTGGCAAAATGACGTGATTGTAACAGCAAGCGTGCCTCCGCATCCCAATAGACACCACTTATTACACACAATAGCCTTTTTTCTCTGATTTCGGAAACTCGATCGACTTCAAATGCTTCCAAGATCGACGGGTTGGTGATTCCTGTAACTGTTTTCCGGTCAATGACAAGAGTAGCCTACTAATCAGCTGTCTCACGAACGTAACCAGCACATTTATCCCCACATAGCAAAGCCAGAACACAGCGAGGGAGAAGAATTAAGTTACATGAAACAATCCAACTACATATTTACACCACTGACAAGGGAAAAGTCAATACTCACGGTGTTTATGACTAGCTTCTTCTAGCTTTCTGCGGCTTCTCTTTCAAAGTAGTGACGAAACGCGCTCTGTAACGCTGTTTGTTCGCTGTCGGCTACGGTAGAAATATGACGTCATAATATGGCGGCCTTCATAGAAGGGGATTCCCGCGCCTATGTAGATATAAATGCCTAATTCTAAGGTAATAAAAACATTACGGTTTATTAAGTAAGTTCTTTATACACAACTGAACACATAGTTATGGATGTCATATTGCATTTCTGTTAATAAATAGTCAAAAATGTTTCACACTGCACCTTTAAACAAACACATTCCATTATAACTTACCCGTATCTTCACACCAAAGCAAAATTTCATTTTTGCACATCTCAGATGCTAAAATACTCAATCGATTAAACAAAAACCCAACACGACACTTTAAATACACAAAACACACCATACAACTATTTCAATCATTTTTATAAACCAGCTGCGTTGCTCCGAAAACAACGCCAAACATTAACTACACATTATAACCATTACACAACAACAAACCACTCGACAGATACCCATACAAACATTGGCCAACATGCAAATCGTTCACTCTACATTAGATAATTTATGAATAACCAATGTAGATTATTCGGATTCTTTACACAACACAAACAACTGCTTCTTACCGTCGCTTTGTACAAAATGGCGTCCGACCACGATGCTCCCGTCGAACACGTCACACGTCCTGGTAAAATAAAGAAACATAAAACATCACGCCTTACTGAATATGACAACATGAACATGTCCTTATAACTAGTACAAAACAATGCATATCAAAACAACCAACTAACTGGTTTCATTTTTTGATACCTCCAGCAATTATTCAAAAAACGTCTCTAACGTCACACTAATCAGCAAAACTTGTACATTATTACACCCACGAGACAAATATGTTAAACGACAAGAAATTAGTAACATGAGTATTTAAAAATTTAACCGATCAATAACTGTACCTAAAACTACATACACAATGACCCATATTAAAACAATACCTCATATGAAAGTCATGACTAAAACTGAAAGATATCTCTGCAAATAAAGAATGAAGATAAGCATAATGGCGCCGGCGCCGCCTGTGCAAAACACACATTTGACATCTACACACATTTGACATCTACACATCGCTCCCTGCACATCACAATTACGCAACCCCACAAACTCAAATCGCACAACCGCATATTACTCAATTTGATAAGCAAATAATAACTTCTCAAAAGCATAAAAAATAGCCTAAAGCATTTTCACCGAAAACATTCAAATTTAAACACATTTTGTATGTCTGTCAGATGCGTTCGTTTTGTAAAAACAACATCCATCCCATAATCGATCTTTAACATGCTGTGTTCGCGAAATAAGCATTATCGTCAAATACTTCACACAAATATTAAATAATTTCCAACACTTTAACTAACCTCCTTTAAGCTTCATGAATTTAACACTGAAACAAAGTGCGTAGCCTACCATACATTATAACACCACACAACCACAGAAACCTTTTCAAACATAATCTAACAATAAAATATTTACACTGCATTAGATTCTTATAAATAACCAACACCTAATACAGTATATTCTGATAATTTTTAAACGACACACAAAAAACATTTCGTCAAAAAACTCGACGTCAGACCCACAAGACACAAATGGAAAATATCGACAATAGGCAACCTATAATAAAAGTCTTTATATATAGCAGGCTCTATATTAAACCTGGCACACATTAAAACAATATCTCACTCTTATATGACAGTAATAAATAAATAGTGACTCAAATGCTCCCTGCAAAAATAAAAACAAAAAATCAATGGCCCGCTTATTATGATTTAAAAAAAAAAACATTTATTACATACCCCAGCTGTGGCATGATCGGACACACATTCGTCAATACAGCAAACATGCATCTCAACGTTACAATTAAATGTTCTCAAAATAAGATGTTAATATGGTTAAAAAAAACAAAAAAAAACTTTTATAACTTTTCATAGCAAAACTACATTTAATAAAAAATATCTAAAAAAAATCCTCGTAGTTTCGGGATTCGAACTCGTACGTCAACATTTACGCCATGAAACGCAAGAATCTCGCATTATCTAAATGAGTTACTCAGAACCTGATTTCTATATATAGATCATCTTCATATTTAAATAATTCACAATTATTTCGTATCGTAATGGATTAAACTCGTATTAACTTGTGTCTTATGCTCACAAGCTGACTGAGTGTTAAATGATGACACATGAATTGACTCTGGTTGCAGCACTAACTTTACTAGATTCCTTGGGTCATGCCAAGAACATAGATACCAAGTTTGAAGTATTTGGACGATTTCCATCTTGATTTTCATTGAATACTTCAAACTCCTCCTAGGCCGTTTGTCTGATTTTCACCAAATTCGAATCGTATCATCTCCAGACCAGTGTTGAATAAAAGTTATGGATTTCGTGTTGATAGACGAAACCATTTTCTTATACTGCAGCAGCATATTTGTAGCCTGGCTCCGCCCTCCTACGCACTTCCGCTCAATTTCATTTTCCTTCAGTACTACGTCTGGGATTGTGCTGTAGACTTTGGTTTCCAGAAATCAATTTTTTGTAGGACCAATCAGGGAACAGAGGGAGTGGCTGAGAACGATAACGTTGATGTCAACTCGTGCGTTATTTTGAGTTGTAGTTCAAAATAAGAAAGATGCGAGCCGAGCGAAGCCATTCGGTCTGTTGTGGCAACGCTGCCGAATATCAAGAAGTTAAAGCCGGAGCAAGAACAATATTTGCTTTGTTTTGTGTTCATGGCCATCCTCCCACGGGGTTCGGGAAAAGACATGTCACGTTAGCCAAACGTTAGCGATTGGTTATGGCAGATACAGTGACTCTGGGCAGATCCAATAGTTTTAGACTTCAATAGAATACCCGCCTACAAGGAAGTAAACGCTTGTCAATGGAGCGGTGCCAGACTCTATGTACAAATGAAATGTACGAAAGGTAGAACCAGGCTAGCATATTTGAGGCATGTGGCCAAAATGACTATTCAAGCTTCAAATCTGCAATGCCTCGACATATTGACACCAAACTTTGTATGTGTCATTGTCACCTCACTCTGACCACACCACATCGATTTCATAACTGCACCACCTATTGGTCGAAAGTGATAATCCATTTAATCATCTTAAAAGTTACTGCATATATGATTTTTTTAGCTATTTGCCCAAAATTCTCTTAAAATGTCTTTAATTGCTCCTTGCTGCATTTGTTCTGCCACTCCCACCCATGATGGCATCTGTTGCCGCTTCTTGCACTTGGCCCCGATAATGGCTGCTTGCAGCTATATTTCCAGTTGTTTTCCTCGCATGCACTAACATTAATGGTTGTCTGACAATTTCGTTGCTAAAAACGTCTAACGTAGACTCACTGTATTCTGGACATCACGGTATTCCGGACACTTGACCTTTTCTCGCAAATTCCATAAATAAACCCTTTCAGGTCACGGCATATATATATATGAGTGTATAGACACTTATACAACAAAGTTATGAAGATTAATATGATTATTTTACCAACTTATAGTTGTTAAAATCTATGTGCTTTATATTAGCAATGACTCCTTAACTGTCCGAAACAAAGTAGAAATGTTCAGCCGTCCGAAACACTGCGAGTCCTAACGGTAATCCGGACACTGCATCTTCCGGCAGTTTTTTCAAGATTTCTCCAAAATGATTAGTCCAAAATGTGTCAATCAAACTTTGGAACGTGTGGAAGGCATGTCCCCAGAGACAGACGAGCCAATAGTGTTAATTTCGTCAGACGAGACTAAATATGTTCGTCAACGACCTTTTTTCCATGACTAAGACGAGACGATGACGAGACTGCACCAATGTCCAAAAACACTGACTAAGACTAAATTAACATGCATTATTGTTGACGAAAAAAGACGAGACTAAAATGTTTTGCATAAAATAAAAATTAGGATAAAATCTCATTTTGATATGTAAAAAATCATTTTCGTCTACAATCGTCTCTACTTTTTCATCGTGAGATAGAATATTCAGCTGGTACGCCTTCAAAATATTCCTAATGAGTTCGCGCGTGCTGTTGCTCAGGTCTCACGCTCATGTTGCTGCAAGCCTGTGGACACGCAACTACATGGAGCAAGAACACAACAGTGGCGAAGACGCGACGAGCGTCGACGACATGCTAGGTAAAAGGAAGAGGCTTGATATTTGGTCGCATTTTACGTACAATGATATTGACAAATTAGGGATAAAAGCTCATTTATATGTAACAATTACATGTAGGCCTAATATTTCTTTAAATATCATCAAATAATGGTGTGTGCAATACCATAACTTGCATTAAGTTGGTCATTTACTTTGTCATAAAATATATCCATCCACCTACAGTTTTGATCTTAGGCTGGTCATTAAGTTATTTATTTCCATTTAACACTTGTGTTCCTGATAGGGCTCTCAAGTGTCACGCATTGAGCGTGACAGTCACTCATTTCGGTCTTTTGTCACGCCCTCCCGCCACACATTGTATTTCTCGTCACGCGGAAAAACTATTTAGGCTATACTATATTAAATATGCCGCACTGCCTAAAATTTCTCTGGCCGCAGGAATCAAGCGCGTGACGCCCGTCTCCCCTGGAGTTATTTTAGTCAGCATGCCACTTACCAGCCAATCGTTTTACTCTTGCCCGTCTTCAAAAATTGAGAGTCCTAGTGATATTATTGAACAAGTTGTATTTTGTCTGGTAATTAGGCCTATGACATTTAACCAATATTTGAGATGTGTGAAACATAATTTGACTGAAATGGTTATCTCAGAATTAATCTCAGAAATAATTTATTTAAAAAAAGACTAAAATGTTTTGACTTAAACTTGACTAATATTGAGTTTTCTTTTGACTAAAACTAGACTAAAATGATGAGACTTTTAGTCGACTAAAACTTGACTAAAATTCTCTTTTGACTAAAACTAGACTAAAATGACGAGACTTTTAGTCGACTAAAACTTGACTAAAACAAAAAAATATGTGAATGACTAAATATGACTAAGACTAACAAGGACATTTGGCAGAAGACTAAGACTAAGACTAAATTAAAAATAGGTGACAAAATTAACACTACGAGCCAATCAGGTTTATCTTTCCGCGGATTGACATCTTACGGGACGTTTTACTGTGCAAGGTGTCCGGAATACAGTGAGCCTGTTATAGATATAGAGACCACACTCGTTATGCGCTACTGTTGCTCTCACAAAACAGATATGCTTATTTAACTTTTTGGTGTTAAATAAAAAGTACCGTCAGATGAAATCCTGCAGGTGTCAGTGCTTTCTCTCCGTCCATGCAGTAGATGCACACCTTAGAGTGAGCGCAGATTTCTAGTGCATTTACTTAAATTTCTGAGGTAATATCCTTGGTTTAACCCATTTGAGAAATTGAGAGGCGGCCAAAATCAGATTTTAAAATGCACTGAATAAAGCTCTTTACGAACTTGACGTGTGATGCCATGCTGACTGACATGAATGCACATGAATCACTGTCACACTCACAAGCTCAGAGCAATATTGTAAGTTACTGCATGCTAATACATATTTATAGCAGAATAATAATACATCACGATACACAGTCTCACTTTTAGTTACGTCTTTTAACTATTATAATATTTCGAAGGGCAAAAACATGAACTTTAACTATTGGCTTTACTTCTTCAATCAGTTGTCACTTTAATGCGAGGCCAGTAGCATATAGCATTAGCACCTCAGCTGCACCCACGTCTCGCCTCTTTGCCCATTTTATTTTATCCGGGAGTAACGAGAGGTGACACGTAGGGCTGGGTAAAAAATATTGATTTCTCGATATTAATCGATTCTCATTTTTACTAACCAATAACGATTCTTATATCTCAAGAATCAATTAGTCATCCTGTTTTCATTTGATGAATGAATGGAACATTGTAGCGCGCATCCCATCCAATAAATCATGATAATCTTTGTGCTTTGTGACTATTATTATGAAATAAAGTCTCACATTTCGAATTACGTCCATTTATTCTGCCATTAAAGGGTTAGTTCACCCAAAAATGAAAATTCTATCATCGTTTACTTACCCTCAAGTTGTTCCAAACCTCTATGTGTTTATTTGTTCTGCTGAACACAAAGGAAGATATTTGGAAGAAAACAGATCTCATTCCCCATTGACTACCATAGTAGGTATTTTTTCCTACTATGGTAGTCAATGGGGAATGAGATCTGTTTTCTTCCAAATATCTTCATTTGTGTTCAGCAGAACAAATAAACACAGAGGTTTGGAACAACTTGAGGGTAAGTAAACAATGATAGAATTTTCATTTTTGGGTGAACTAACCCTTTAACATTTCTGGATGGATGGTTAACTGCGGTAAGTATTTGGAATACCACTGGTCGAATACAATGGTGACCTGGGACCCACTATCCAGTAAAGCTTGACAAGGGCATCCATTCAGCTCCACGGAAATGGTTGACGCCAGACCCAATAACCCTCTAGGAAGTTGACTTACCCCACAAACCACAGTTTGACTCTTTTTAGAGAAAAAGTCTGTTAGAAGTGGCACTGTTTCCAGTCACAGGGTTCTTTTTAGACTTAGCTTTCCGGAGATAGCGTAACAACTTCTGTATTACCTGAGAGGTGTTTTCAGGTGATTGACACTTGTTAGCGATGTGTCCATCCTCTCCACACCGATAACAGAAGAAATAATCTCTGGGCTGAACTGGCCTTTCTCTCTATGATACTGGAACAGACCTGGGGCTTGACTGAGTAGTGGAACTAAAACTCATTACTGCCAGCTGTTGCTGCAGTTGTTGAACTTGCTTCTTTAACACTTGTACTTCAGGCTCTCCATGGGAATCAGCTCTTTTCTCTTCCTGATTGTCTTTTGGATCCACCCTCATGGCAAAAACAAAAACGGTGTTTGGATCTTCCATGAATTTGGATCTTAGCTCCTGAATTTCTGCTTGGAGTTGTTTGATCACAGAGGAGTGGTCTAGTTTACCATCCTGTCTCAGCTATATGGGCTTCACTGATGCCTTGAGTTTATGGCGAGCAGTTTCGTTCTCCTCAACTTATTTTATTTCATTTAGCAGGGCTAAGAAAGTCGGTGGCTGTACTCTTCTCTGCCTCAGTCTTAATTGCAGAAGCGATCAGATCCGACTCTACCGCACCTCTAATCAGCTGTTCTGTCCATCATCTTGGGACTCAACCCTCCTCTTTGCACCACTTTAGTTAAAGGGGTCATATAATGCCATTTTTGTACAAGTTAATATGAATCTTTAGGGTTTAAATGAAAACTTTGTAATATACTTTTATTAAAAATTCTCATTAGTATTTTAAGAAAACACTCATTTTACCTGCTCAAAAACAGCTGTTTTCAGCACGCCGTTTAAGTGCATATGCCTTTAAATGATAATGAGCTTCGCTGACTCCGCCCTCTGTTCTGTGGGCGCTTTGACACAACGCACGTGAAGTGTTCACTTGTCAACAGTTGAGGGTTTATTATGGCAGCGGGATTCTCTGAGGACACATCTGTGCAACCGTATCAGTTTGAACCGACGGCCCCGAAGTAGTTAGACAATTAAGGCTTGAACAGGACGTTTCTGAATGGTTGGTTAACAATGTCACTTTGATCTATTTTTGCATGTACTGGCAGGGTAACGTTAGAGTTGTGAGATACAAACGCTATGTGTTTAACGTTACTAATGAAAGTTATAGGTTAGTTCGTTGACAGATTTATGTTGAAAAACTTTTTTTTTTTTTTTTTAATGTATGCTTGTCAGTGATGCGTGACGTTATCTCAGTAACTATCGTGACTGAAACTGACATGAGGTCATATCAGTAATGATTCTAGCAGTAGTTGAAGGATACCTAAGAATTTGTATTATGTTTATGTTTAGTGCAGTACGAAAATGTTTTATGTTTTAAGAAAACTTTTAAGTACATCTATAGTATTGTAACTGCATTGATATTCCTGTTACGTTAACTGTAACACCTGCGTACACAGTTTTTAATAACACATTAACTATAACGCGTTTTTCATTATAAACGTGGGATTATGAATTATATTGAGAACGTCGTAACGTTACATAGAATACATGCCGTTATGCACCCTGAGTGTAAACATTAGCCACAATCATCGTGAAGCGTGCAAGGGATTGCAAAGATGAATATAAAGGTTAATAAAACGTTACACTCACTTCTTCTGGAGGTCCAACAGGAACACGAATTGTTGGTACCGATTCCTTTTTCAGGAGCAGCTTCTTAGCAAATCCTGATTTATATTGACCCTCGTTTAAAAAGCAGTCTGGTGAGAAATGATTCGCGCAAACATGAGCGCATTGAGTTGCTCCTCGGATTCCCTTCATAAACAAAACTCAGCCACTGCGTCTTCAGCGGTTCGGCTTTAGGAACATTAAAATGACTGCTGTGATCCTTATTACACCCAAGAACAGAACACCACAATCGCTTAGACGCCATTCTGCTCCAGTGTATCAACAATGACGAACTATGATTGACAGCTCACTCACGAGCGAGGGCGGGTCTGTGTTGAAACGCTGCTGTCAATCAACGATCGTGGGAGGGGTGTGCGAGCTTGTGACGTCACAGGCTCGAACGGCTTGATTTGAGGCAGGGGAAAACATATAAGGAGATAAAAACAAAACCACTGGATGGATTTTTATCATTATATGATGGCTGTGTACAGGCACTGCCAACACACATTTCAGTACAATCAACTTGTAAAAGTGCATGTACCAATATATGACCCCTTTAAGGATTTCTCCATCCTACGCAGAAAGTCAGACAAAGCTTCCCCGGGGAATTGAATTGAAAATATTGCGAAGCACTTGCCTCCGGACACAGGGCTGGACTGGCCATCGGGCAATTCGGGCATTTGCCCGGTGGGCCGACGTGCTATTTGGGCCGATACATCTCAAACTTGATTTTTTTTTTTTTTATCTGACCGGCCCATCAAACTCGTACATCGGCGGCCCATTCGTTTAGTTTTGAATAATTGGCGGCGCTGGGATCTTTGTACCGGTGTAATGCATTGGACAAAAAAAGTCAAAAAGGTTTTGTTTTTCTCTCAGACCGGCCCATGAACCGCGTAGATCAGCGGCCCATTGGTTATTTTCTTGATTGACACTGGGCTGGTCCAATCACATCTTGAAACACCTCACCCTTTGGGCTCTGAGCGAGCCGGCCGGCAGTATCTGTTTAAATCGTCAGAGCGATGGAGAAGAAACGCAAGAAAAGTGCAGGGAAATAGCGTGAAAAAAGAATCAGGCTCTTCAAGTGGCTGATGAGGAGTGAGGAGGATCAGGAGAGAAATGAGTGAGTGTAGAGGACTGTGGTGAGCAGAACTAGGCTACTTTACACCTATAGGCTGTGTAGAACCCATTACATTATTTCCACACGTTTGGAAACCATGTTTTCCGCCAAAATAAAAGTTTGATGCAGTTTCTGTCAAAATAAAAGATCACGTGTTTCTCTAAGTATAGAAATTAGTACGAAATTAATTCTGAAAGTTTTTTTTTATTTTTCAGTGCATTTGTTTTACAATACATGTATATTACTGTCATGGGATTAATATTATAACTATTATTATGTAGTAGTGTAATGTAGACAGACACTATATCACAAATAAAAGAGGTTTGAGTTTTTCTTTGTTCAATTTGCACATTGAATATGGGTTGGAGGTCTTAATTTTTTACTCTAAAAGTGCACCAGATGGCTGAATTTAATATTAAAAAGCACAATTTTCTTTTGGAGGAGCATGCCCCCGAACCCCCCTAGACAGATCAAGGTACACCAACCACAGATTTACCAAAAATCCTGTATGAAACACTGGTATTGCTATGTCAATGCAACTTATACTGTAGCCTGTTTTAGTATTTATCACTGTGTAGTATAGCCTACTTCATTTGTATTTTACAAACTGTAGTTATTTCATCTGTTAAATCTCACTCATTCCTACTCATTATGGGATTATTGGTTTTAAGGAATAGGAGATGATATACATATTCAAGGACGTGCAAAGATCGGTTGTGTTTAAGATCTTGTAGTGTGCCTGGGCCGGTCTGGGCCAAAATGCCCGGGCCGATTTTTCGTCCCAGTCCAGCCCTGTCCGGACATGAAAATCGAACAGCTTTGATAATGTCAAGGGCTGGCCTCTCTCCATTATTCTTCGCAGTTTTTCCTTTTCAGAACACTCACATTCCTCAGTCATTAATCTGGCCTGTTCTATCCAGTTTTCTAGACTTTCCTTTGCAATCGGTATTGGAACAGTGCCAGAAAAGATACGTAGCCGTCGATAAGAATTAGTTTCACCTGATGGTTTCGTTGTCTTCTCCAGAAGTGCAGCCACTGCCACAGCCACTGGATACCAGGACTTGGCCCCAATTTTGAGTCTCTAACTCGCACTCTTCCAAAAACTTTCACAGTCTGAACAGCATCTTCAATACTTGCTACTTCGGTAGTTGCAAGTACGCCAATACTCAGTATAGCATGAGCCTCCTCAATCTCTGCCTCCTTACACCATTTGGAGAGTTCAGCAAGCAGAAGTGGGTTACTTCTAAAGGCCATGCTGAAACTTCAGGCAGATAATTATCAGTTAACTTATTTAAGCTTAAAATATAACTAAGCTCTTGATTTCAGTGTCCTCTTTTGTCTTCATCAGGGTAACATGAAGTAATATCCCGGACGAGCCCCCAAATTATGTAGCACCCCTACCCTTGACCTTTAATAGGGTGGAGCCCCCAGGTTCTAATATTGTCTCTCGACTTTATAATAATGTCCCTCCTATTGCCCTAGTTCACTACTGTACTAAAATACTATAAATATAGTTAATCTGGGTAATGTGATTATATTGAATGGAATGAACCCAACAGAGAAAACCCTAAATCAATCATAAAAATCAAATAAATGAATATGGTATTAATAAACCCTGGAATGAGTTATCAAAAGTCAGAAGTAGGGGTGTCACGATTTCGATTTTAAATCGAAATCGATCGAAATTAAGTCACAATCTCGATAATCGAATTCAAAAATGGAATCGTCGATACTGCCACGCCCCTCTGTCACGTCCAGTCGGTTTGCAAAGCGGAAAAAAGCACACGTGTTGAAGTGCTGTGACTCCTCTACCTCAGCTAGAGCTATGGCTAGAGCCAGTCAAAAGATAGCATGGCTGCTGCAGATGCAGGAGACCCATCGACAGGACTTCTGACCTCCTCTTTCACTAAAGTCGCCGGTGTGGGACAGTGGGAGTATTTCTGATTTCCAGTGAGTTATGTTGACAACGTTCACATTCGCGTTCAAAGTTCGCGCTTCAAAAAGCCACAGTTTGCAAGCTCTGCTCATAGACTGTAAAACAGGCTCTGCTACTGGATGTGCGTCAGTGCGTGTACCATATTCTTCCACTTTTTAAATTAAAACTTTAAATTGACAAAAACAGCAGACTCCACGAATGAGACGAGTGGCGTTCATTTCCGCACCGAGTCTATTTCTGCTGCACGCGCCGAGTTAAAGGGACAGCGCACAGTTCGTGGTCAAAATGAACATGACATGAAAATGTTGTAATTTCATCATAAATGCATTTAATTAAATTCTAAATTAAATACAAATTTTTTCACAGTCATGTTTGTACTTTAAGACCGAGGTAAAGCAAGGAAAACATAGATGTTTCTGTTAACACGTGTTTGTTTTGTTGTGAACTTGAATGTCATCTTCTGTGAATAAGACTGCAGTTACAAAAGAGAAACTACATGGCAGGTTATTTTGCTTAAGTTTCTAATTGACTGAAGATATAAGTTATTGTAACATTATTTTGTTAATAAATGTTTAAAATTTGACAATGTAGTGTGGTACATTGCGAACAAAGGTCATATTATTATATTACATAAAAGTCTAGTCTAAAAATGGCATCGCAAACTGTGCTTAAAAAAAAAATGTAAAAATCGAGAAATTGAATCGAACCGTGACCTTAGAATCGAAAATGGAATCGAAGATTTGGAGAATCGTGACACCCCTAGTCAGAAGTGTATATCACTTTTGATAAATACCTCTCCAAATACCTGTTGTACTTCACAAATTCTCAGAAAATTGATCTCTAATGTAAATTAAATGAATTTCACCCTAAATGATATTCATTGACCCATGTAAATAACAGCAGACACAGATTAATGCAATGGGGAAAAAATCAGTATCCTATAGTACAATTGGTTCGTATCAAAACCACAAACAACCGTATTAAACACCAAAATAACAGAACGACAGTCGATTCAAAAGCGTGGGCCCAAAACACACACACACCAGTCAAAACAACCCACCCCGTTGCAGGCCTGTTAAGTTGCTGGGGAGCGTTGTGGCCTTGAAAACAGCAAATGGCCTCTTCACTCGAATGAGCCAAAATAAATCAACTGATCACCTGAACAAACCGATGAACTCCGCGATTTTCCTCCTTGGAAGCAGCTGATCGTCCCGTTGTCTCCTGGCAGCCAGTAGCAGGGCGGCGAGGTTCAGACCCCGGAGCTTTAACTCAGTCACACAAATCACGAATCACAAGTCTTCAGAATTAAACTCAGATCACTATTTGAAGACAAACTGCAGTTAGCCATCTGGTTTCTCACTCTCAGTCTCTATAATGAATAAAGCTTCGTGCTGTGCTGGGAAGCAGGCTCAGAGAACACTTAACTCTTATATTATACTCTTGTGTGGAGTATAAAACACAGGCAAATAAAACAAAAGTCCTCAAAACGCTGGACGTAAGTTTAACACACTGATTAAGTCGTTATTTTCACCTTATGTTTTAGTATTAAACTCACAACTCACAGAACTCACTCTCTCACTATCGCAAATCTCCCTCCTACTCACGATCGGCAAATCTCCCTCCTACTCACAATCAGCAAATCTCTTTGTAGCTCCCCCCAGTAATTTCACGAGCACAAGGATTCTCTGATGACAGGCAAATTTATTGACTGGTTCACCATGAGGATAACCATCCAACTCAAGATGCCGTGAGAACTAAATATACAAAAATAAAGTTACAATAAAGAATATAAAAAGACATAAATAAATAAATAAATGTTGTCTTTGTAAACTTTCCGAACAGAGTAAAATTCACTTTAAGAGCAAACTATAGTCTTTGTATAAATACCACTCTTTTCCACACAGCAACACAATCCACATTAATCACATACAATATAAATGACAAACTTACTTTATTGGCTGCTTATTACCAAAAGAGAACTTAATCTTGCATCTTGTGATATCTTCTTTAACTTCAGATGAGTAAATTAACTTAAATACTCTTGTAGAATACAGCTTCAACTGGCCATGCGGTGTAGACAACTTTCTTCCTCAGTCACTCTGTACATAATAAAAGTCTCCACTCAACCAGCTCTTTACAAGGCAGTTTCAAATTAAGAGTCTTTAACAAAATAATTAAATAAACATGAAATAAATTAACTGACTTCTCTTACAGTTACACTCCCACCAAAGCACTTTCTTGTGATTTTTTTTTTAACTTAGTGACCTAACCTTTAATCTAACATATTATGGACTAACCCAAGGAATGATAGACACAAGGTACGCTTTTAATCTGCTTCAATCAGGGTAACTATTTTTTGGATGGGCCCTTCGAGGTAAGTCGGTTTAGTAACACGTTTGCCATTTTTATCCAGTGTCGAATCACTGATCAATAACTTCACTGTTCTGACACAGCCATCTGTGCCACTGTGCGCTTCTGTTACCTTCGCTAGCTTCCACTGACTGGGTGGAGTTGTGTCATCTTTCAGAATGACAACGTCATTAACCTTTGCATTTCTACGACGTTTGTGCCATTTTTGCCTGGGTTGCAGGTTTAGAAGATATTCCTTTCTCCATCGTGACCAGAAGGTAAAGGTCTTCTCTTATGAAGGTAAAGGTCTTCCTTGACAAACTCTCCAGGTGGTGGTAAAATTATTGAAGTATTCATAGTCAAGATATGGTTAGGTGTAAGAGGCTGCGGACCAGATGGATCATTCAGATGCTCTGTGGTTAAGGGTCTGCTATTCACAATAGCCATGACTTCATAGAGAAATGTTCTTGATGAGGCACTATCAAGTCTTTGAGCTGATTGATCCAGAATGGATGTCAAAACACTTCTTATTGTCCAAATTTGCCTCACCCAAATGCAACTCATGTGACTGGCAGATGGGGTATTCATGATGAATTCACAGCCAAACTCTTTTAGGCATTCTTGGTTAATTTCCTTTAGTGCTTCAGCAAATTCTCGTTTTGCACCAATGAAATTAGTGCCCTGGTCAGATCTATGTTTACGCACAGGTCCACGTATGGCAATGAACACATACATGTAAGTAGAAGCCCATAGCGCTTCAGATCCTCTCGTCCTTCTTTGACGTAAAAAGGACCGAAACAGTCCATCCCACAGTATGTAAAAAAAGGGTCTCCATACGTTCAAGAGGAGGATTCGCCATCCTTTGCTCTTTGGTGCATCGTCTCAGTTTCCTGCACCTAGTGCATTTGTAGATATATGAAGACACTGCTTTGCTACATCCCAAAATCCAGAAACCGTTTGATCGCAGTTCATTTATAGTCATCCCTCTCCCTTGGTGATACACTTGCTCATGATAATGTCTGATGAGTAAGGTTGATATATGACTATGTCGTGGGAGAATTGCTGGGTGTTTCACATTTGGGTGTAATGCAGCATGTACTAAGCGACCGCCCACCCTGAGGATACCATACTCATCTAAGAAGGTATTCAGGCGATGCAGTTTGTTTGTGCTGTTGTTGATCTCATTCTGTTGTCGGAGTCTCTGGATCTCATCACAAAAGGCTGTTTGTTGAACCATTCTGATAATGGTAAGCTCTGCATCCTGTCTTTCTTCAATACTGGTGGCTTCGTTAACCCTTGAACTTAGACCTTTGACTTCCTTGGAACATCTCTGAAGTCTTGCAATAGCAATAGCACTCTTGTCCAATCCGAAAACTTGTGAAGTCGATCAAGCAATGATCTTTCTTCTTTTGTTTGAGTTTTATGAACTTCTTTTAATTAACTTCTTTTTACTTTTTTTAACTTTTAACTCTCTCCAATCAGAAGTTACTTTATCTTCACAGAGGCGGGAATAAGTAAAACAATAACCAATCACCAATAAATGGACAAACATGCTGGACAAAGACACGTTTTTACATCCCAAACAAACGTTATAGTTTCACGTAACTCTTAAAGGGGCAGTACATATATATCAATATATGTCCCCTTGTCATATTGTATGTATGTCTGTATGGACAGGTTGAATGCTAATTTCGCTGGTACTTGTGACTAGTGACAATAAAGGCTACTACTACTACAAATGAACACACAGACCCTATACATAGTTCCTACATGACCTCACAACATACGGGCATTTGCCGACCCGGCGCCGCCGCCATTGCTGTGCGAGTTGAGCGAGTTGTCCAGGAGAAATCAGGGTCGACAAAGCAGCAGCTTCAATTAGTAGTAGTAGTAGTAGTAGTAAGTAGTAACCCTTTATTGTCACATAGTCACAAGTACCAGTGAAATTGGCCATCAACCTGTCCATACAAACATATAATATGACAACGGGGTAGACAGGACAGGAAGACAGGGAATTGAGGAACAATGCAGCATGACATGAGGAGAGGTGAGGAGAAAAAAAGGCAACCCCCAGACTATGCTCCTGTAAGGAGGATGGGGTGTGGGGCGGATGCATATCTGTATATTTGTAAGAGGTCGTGTTGG
The DNA here is from genome assembly GCA_036326025.1 of Chrosomus eos. Classification (NCBI taxonomy): domain Eukaryota; kingdom Metazoa; phylum Chordata; class Actinopteri; order Cypriniformes; family Leuciscidae; genus Chrosomus; species Chrosomus eos. The sequence continues at coordinate 222,780 of JAZAVI010000105.1, read as the reverse complement.
TGTAGGCCTGGAGAGTCGCTACGCCTGGCATCATAATCTAGGTGCCTCAGTCCACAGGATTGTCATAGCGATACACAGCAAGTTGCCATGGAAACAACCTTGATCAGGTCCCATACAGAGTCAACAATCACCAGGTGTCAATGGAGTCGGGTAAGGAACACAAGAGCGTCCCGCTGCAGTGCTCTTCCGGGAGAGTTGTTGTTGCAACAGCAGCCTTGGCCAAGGCCAGTGCTGGTTAAGGGTGCCGAAACAGATAAGATTGGCATTGTTTGGTCTTCGGGCGAGTAGCCGCATTCAATTTACACAGGCTATTCTCCTGGTCCATTTTGGTCTCTGAAACCATTTGCCTTTGCAAAGCTGTGAGCTTCTCCATGATGTTATCCATATTGAGGTTCATAGACCCAGTCTGAGTGCAGACAGCTAGGCCCACCGCTTCAATCATGACGGGCAGCATTGTGGGGCTTTGGACAGCTGTCACCGTCTTCTGAATTCCTTGATAAACCAGGGCAATGCCTAATCCAATCAGCAGAAGACCTGTCATCATGGTACCGAATAGGTAGATATCTTCAACATCCTCCGCACGGAAAGAGCCGCCAGACACACGACCCGCCACCTCTCCCACACGTCCATCGTGTAGCCAGCTGCGAACGCTCCGGCAGGGCAGGCAGGTTCCCCCGAACCCAAGCTTCTCGTCAAGGAGATGGTGTCAATTGTGTTGAGAGACCAGTTGATCAAATCCAGAATTTCTTAGTTTGGAGAGCAGTGCAGCGAGAGTCTCTCAAAGTACAAGACAGTAGACTAGACGTGACGAGAGAAGCAAAGCAGGGGAGGTAAAAGGAGGGAGAGCGAGTTGTCCAGGAGAAATCAGGGTCGACAAAGCAGCAGCTTCAATTAGTGTTGCCCCGCAGGCCTCATTGAATGCTGTCTCCACGGACAGATTATTCCTTTACTTCATAGCGAGTCGCAAATCCGAGTCACGCACAGACGAATGTCGCCATAACAGCACGGGAGTGCAGGAGGGGCATATGAGTAGCCACCGCCGACAACCCCCAGCAACGAACCATCTGCCATAGCTCAGGCGGAAGGGATGAAACAAACCAAAATGGGCGGTCCCCGGCAATGACGCACAGACGGTGACCCCACACCCACAAGCGTTCATTCAAACCCCTTTTAAACGCTCCTTCGCCGAATATAATTGGACAATACATCACTCGCGAGCATTGAATTAAAAAACTAAATTCTGTACGTCTCACTACATTTACAGTTTGACAAAAGCACAATGTTGTGTTTTATTGCGAGTGTACACAAATATAAGTTAACACTTTACAGATTGAATGATGTCCCGTATGAACAATATTACGAGGTATTAAAAACATACAAAAACAACATCCACTGTTCGATCACGCCCGTGCCTCACTCTCACTCACTCACTCTCTCTCACACACACACATTCCAATCTCAGATTATGTCCCTAAAGAACCCGCATATAAAGTAGATCCGCCTTACATGAATTAATTTCCATTTAATTTATTTATTTTTATATTCATGCACCGAACCATGACGCCCGTACCGTTTCGGTTGAATGCGAATACATGTACCGTTCCACCCCTATTCTTCAGTGTACAAATAAGTAAATGCATATTACAGAAAGCACCGGTGACTGTTTTTAAGGGGAACATAGGAATTAAGTTGTGCAGGCTATGGCTTTTAAATGGACAGATAGTCTAGCATCATTCTATACCTTCACTATGATGATTGACTACTTTTCCATTGATTGCACTTGAGCAAACGTCGCCAACCCAACCCTCGGCAAACTGATTGTACGCCTCCTGTGATTTCCAGGCTCGGAATTGCTCACATGTGTAAAAACTCCTAGCCAATACCAGATAATGGTACACATGAAAATACTGTATCTGAGGCCAAGCTGCATAATCATTGCTCAGTGCTTCCTTCGTTAGCGCATACGGATCCACATTTATGAATGAAATTTTCGCATTGTACCTCTCTCTGTCTTGTGTTAATAGAGTCTCTTTATAATCTCTTTCACTTTGTCTCTTCATACTTTGCGTAACATTATAAACAGAAAGAAATATTCGAAATTTGCTTGTAAAACGTAAAACGACATTCGTAAAGCTTTGTAAACATTTCTCTGGTAAAACTTTGTAAACACAGCAGCTTATGCGTCTCCGGGGAGGTCACGTGACATTAATTGGCCTGTGGGAACTATGTATTATGATACTATCTTAATCATAAAACGTATCTATTTACAGTTTTTCTCAGTCGCTTTGGTGCATTTCTCACATCACTATTTACATTTGCACAACAGTTAATGCAGTTCTCAAAACAATTAGTTCAAACTGCAAAACCTAGTTGATAACCTGCAAAAGCGTGTCACTTGCTCAAAATGGATAGTTCATTCCTCAAAAGCAAGTTTTCATGTCAATGAAAGTGTCAGTGTCGTCAATATGAAAAGTCCTGACACCATTGTTTATGAACAAGATAGTCAAATGGCTTTGTCATGTTTTCATTATGACAGTTTACTCTATAAATGTTTTCCAATGCAAAAAAGTCAGATCTTGGTGACACTACCTGAAAATGCTCAAGACAGCACTATATACTATTTGCTATACTATTAAAGTTACACATTGCTGAATTTAGTGAGGTAACTGAGTACAAGACACTGAATGTGTATGTTTCACATTTTTACTGCATATGCTCTTTGCAATTCTAATTTGTTCACAGCATTGTGCAAAAGGAAAAAATACACCCTTATTTACAACAAACATACATTCCCTTTAGGTAGAGCTGTGCACAACTGTAAACAATATTGCAGTATATTGGAACTGAACATACAACATAGTACTGTAATCATTCATGCACGTTCAGACATTTCTCTCTGTCTGGCCACATAAGTTCACCTGAGAGAAATTGTTCAATTTACAGTAGGAGACATTTTCATAAAAAAAAAAAAGATAAAAAAAATTATTTGACAGATTTTGACAACTAGTTCAACATTTTTGTATGTGATGACTCAAACAATGAAATGAGGACTATTAGTTTTATATGGAATGACTATTCAGCATACACAAGAATAGTTAGTTTTGACTGACATGACATAAGCAAATGATCATGTTATAAAACAGCAGAGAGTTGTATGAAGGCAATTGATGCATGTCCAAAAGCATTTGCAATTTGTTAGAAGGAATGAGAAACTGCTACTATGATGTGCACAAATGACTAAATGTTGTGGAGGTTGAACTAACTGTTGTGCAAATGTAAATAGTGATGTGAGAAATGCACCAAAGCGACTGAGAATAACTGTAATCAGTAAATAGCTGTAGGTACTTAATAATAACCCTCACTGGGTTACATATATATATGAATGAATATTCTGGGTGGAAAAAACGAATTTGAAAATAAATATATATGTTAAATTATTTAAAATGTAGCCTATACTAATGTTATAAAATATGTAGACAAACGCAAACCAAGATTGAGCTGATTTACAAAAACAAACAAAAAAAACATTTTAAAGGAGCATCTAGATAGCAGCTGCTCACATATTTTATTTTATTTTATATGCATGGTTTTATTTTACATACATTATTTTACATACATGATACAACTAAAACTCAGTTTCAGAAAGTCGTTTTATTCAGATTGTTAGAACGTCCCGGTAATAACCATAGACATTATGTCTATGGGTAAAAAACAACGTCCCGGGATTTAGCCCCGTTCACTTACATTGTCCCGGCATTTACCCCCGCTCACTTACATTGTCCCGGTCGCCATCCCCGTTTACATTGTCCCGGTCGCCATCCCCGTTTACATTGTCCCGGTCGCCATCCCCATTTACTTACATTGTCCCGGTTGCCATCCCCATTCACTTACATTGTCCCGGTCGCCATCCCCATTCACTTACATTGTCCCGGTCGCCATCCCCGTTTACATTGTCCCGGTCGCCATCCCCATTCACTTACATTGTCCCCATTCACTTACATTCTGAATGAGGATAGCAACCGGGACAATGTAAGTGAATGAGGATAGCAACCGGGACAATGTAAGTGAATGGGGATGGCAACCGGGACAATGTAAGTGAATGGGGATGGCAACCGGGACAATGTAAGTGAATGGGGATGGCAACCGGGACAATGTAAGTGAACGGGGATGGCAACCGGGACAATGTAAGTGAATGGGGATGGCGACCGGGACAATGTAAACGGGGATGGCGACCGGGACAATGTAAGTGAATGAGGATAGCAACCGGGACAATGTAAGTGAATGAGGATAGCAACCGGGACAATGTAAGTGAATGAGGATAGCAACCGGGACAATGTAAGTGAATGAGGATAGCAACCGGGACAATGTAAGTGAATCATTCACTTACATTGTCCCGGTTGCTATCCTCATTCACTTACATTGTCCCGTGAAATCATTCACTTACATTGTCCCGGTTGCTATCCTCATTCACTTACATTGTCCCGGTTGATATACTCATTCACTTACATTGTCCCGGTTGCTATCCTCATTCACATTGTCCCGGTTGGTATCCTCATTCACATTGTCCCGGTTGGTATCCTCATTCACATTGTCCCGGTTGATATCCTCATTCACTTACATTGTCTCGGCAGTTTCCTCCTGCGCACAGTGCGCAGTGGATTGTGGGTAAGTCCTCGGGTCGGCTATAGCATTAGCAGTGTTTCCCCGCGGCTGAAGGAGAGAACAGATTCATGACGGGATTCAGAGGTTTCGCTCATCTCTCCGTGAGTCCTCCTTCTCTCACACTGCACGGCTTGCTCCCCGCTGTTTAAATGTCGTGTTTTAAACACATTCGCGCTTTTTAGGATCACCACAAGCGTCCCATTGCAGCGTTGCGGGCTAATGCTGCTAGTGTCACTGATGAGCCGGTGTTTGGCCAGCGAGCAGCCGCTGGAAACTTTCCTCTCTTTATTAAACACCCGAACACACTGATCACGGACCCGGCAGATCCCGGTGTCCTGATAGTGCTGGTTTATTGTGAATCTGCTGCTGTTTCTGTGATGAAGGTCACCGTCAGCTGTTCAGGTACTTAATAATAATAACCCTCACTGGGTTACATATATGAATAAATATTCTGGGTGGAAAAAAACGAATTTGAAAATAAAAAAATATATATATGTTAAATTATTTAAAATGTATACTAATGTTATAAAATATTTAGACAAAAGCAAACCAAGATTGAGCTGATTTACAAAAACAAACAAAAAATATTTTAAAGGAGCATCTAGATATAGCAGCTGCTCAGATATTTTATTTTATTTTACATGCATGGTTTCATTTTACATACATTATTTTACATGCATGATACAACTAAAACTCAGTTTCAGAAAGTCGTTTTATTCAGATTGTTAGAACGTCCCGGTAATAACCATAGACATTATGTCTATGGGTAAAAACAACGTCCCGGCATTTACCCCCGCTCACTTACATTGTCCCGGTCGCCATCCCCGTTTACATTGTCCCGGTCGCCATCCCCATTCACTTAGCTAAATTGTCCCGGTTGCCATCCCCATTCACTTACATTGTCCCGGTTGCCATCCCCATTCACTTACATTGTTCCGGTTGCCATCCCCATTCACTTACATTGTCCCGGTTGCCATCCCCATTCACTTACATTGTCCCGGTTGCCATCCCCGTTTACATTGTCCCGGTCGCCATCCCCGTTTACATTGTCCCGGTCGCCATCCCCATTCACTTACATTGTCCCGGTTGCCATCCCCGTTCACTTACATTGTCCCGGTTGCCATCCCCATTCACTTACATTGTCCCGGTTGCCATCCTCATTCACTTACATTGTCTCGGCAGTTTCCTCCTGCGCACAGTGCGCAGTGGATTGTGGGTAAGTCCTCGGATCGGCTATAGCATTAGCAGTGTTTCCCCGCGGCTGAAGGAGAGAACAGATTCATGACGGGATTCAGAGGTTTCGCTCATCTCTCCGTGAGTCCTCCTTCTCTCACACTGCACGGCTTGCTCCCCGCTGTTTAAATATCGTGTTTTAAACACATTCGCGCTTTTTAGGATCACCACAAGCGTCCCATTGCAGCGTTGCGGGCTAATGCTGCTAGTGTCACTGATGAGCCGGTGTTTGGCCAGCGAGCAGCCGCTGGAAACTTTCCTCTCTTTATTAAACACCCGAACACACTGATCACGGACCCGGCAGATCCCGGTGTCCTGATAGTGCTGCTTTATTGTGAATCTGCTGCTGTTTCTGTGATGGTCACCGTGACACACACACTGATACTGTACTTTCAGTCACATGTTACCTTTGGTCATCATCTTCGTCCAGGATCATGATGAGACCTTTAGACCAAAAACAATATGATGATGGAGTCTGGGTTCATAGGAAAACCGAGGGATATCAGGGATTACATTTAAAAATTGTGATTTCTAGGTTTGAAAAAATATTGAAAATTGACAAATAAAAAAAAATAAACTTTTGGGTAAATGTTCTACACTGATAAAACGTTTGGGTAAATGTTCTACATAAAAGGCCTTTTGACTTTACTCTTTTTTTTTTATTAAAGGGTTAGTTCACCCAAAAATGAAAATTAAGTAATTAATTACTCACCCCCATGCTGTATCAACCCCGTAAGACCTTCGTTCATCTTCGGAACACAAATGAAGATATTTTTGATTAAATCTGAGAGCTGGGTCACTCCTCCATAGGCTTCCTAAGGAATTGAAACTTGACGGCCCAGAAAGTCATTGAAGAAAATGTTTAAATATTTCATGTGCCTACAGTGGCTCCACTATAAGTTTATCAAGCACGAGAATACTTTTTGTGCGGAAAAAACCCCACAAAAATAACGACTTTATTCGACTATTCCATTACTTCCTTGTGGGCCTGAGACGAGAGTTCAAGAGATTTCCACGACGCATGCGCGAGAACTGACGTTCTTTTTCTACTACTATGTACAACATGAAATATTTAAACATTTTCTTCAATGACTTTCTGGGCCGTCAAGTTTCAATTCCTTAGGAAGCCTATGGAGGAGTGACCCAGCTCTCAGATTTAATCTAAAAAAAAATTTTTATTTAAAAAATATCTTAATTTGTGTTCCGAAGATGAACGAAGGTCTTACGGGGTTGGTACAGCATGAGGGTGACTAACTAATGACTTAATTTTCATTTTTGGGTGAACTATCCCTTTAACCCTTTGATGCGCAAGCTATGGAAACCCCTTCTAATGCACAACATGGGTCTAAAAAGACCCGTATTCATTTCCTATGTTATTTCATGCATGGCTGAGTGATTCTTTGCTGAATCTTTAAAATATATCTATTTTATCATTTTTTATTCCAGGTATTCATTAAATATCTTGTTTTTGATTTCCACAAATCATTGTTTATGTTTTCTTTCTTACTTTATAAACAAACACAGTTTTTGTATTTCTAAATTTTTTTTACATGGGTCTAAAAAGACCCGTATTCATTTTCTATGTTATTTTATGCATGGCTGAGTGTTTCTTTGCTGAATCTTAAAAATATATCTATTTTATCATTTGTTATTCCAGGTATTCATTAAATATCTTGTTTTTTTTCTTTTGAGATCAATTTATTTAAGCATTTAATATTCCATGATCTATAAATTCCATGATTTATAAATATTAAAAATGTCTTGTTTTCAATTTAAAAAAAAAATATTATTTTATTTATTTCTAGGTTGTGTGTTACTATATCGAATTTACTTATCAAGCATGATAAAACAAAATAATAAAGACAACATTTTGTCAAATTAATCATTTTAGCAGTCATTTAGACAAACACTTGAAATGTTTATTTGCCACTTTGTCTTTGTTTACACTTTGTGTATTTGACATAGCATTCACATATCATCACAGATAACTGATAACACTGAAATTGTAACTGTATTGAATTGAATTGTGGTGAATGTGATAAAATAAAAGAAAATACAAAAATCAAATAAAATCACACTGGTACAGCGGCATCTGTACTGTTAGGCCTTCTACATGTAAATAAGCTTTAAAATACAATCTTTTTTTAGCTAACATTAGCTAGCTAGAATATGTCACCAGCTAGCTTTAGCTAATAGTGTTGGACATGTTTCTCCTTCTCACAAGTAATTTCTCTCTAGGATTACAAGGTCAAGGTAACCATAGCCTAATATTCAAATATTATGTCCATCTTTTACAAAATATAAAATATTTTCTGTGGTTAAAATAAAATAAGACTTGCATCAAATATACAAAAGCAGCCGTGTTGAGTTGTGAAATGTGTGGCAGGTGAATAGTATTCTGCAGTAAATGTTCCTACTTGCAACAATGTGCAAATATCAAAGGTTTCTATATGGGTCATTTTTGACCCATGTATGTAAAATTGATGTAGAAATAAAAAAAAAACAACAACGGTGTTTTTTTATAAAGAAAGAAAGGAAACATTAACATAATGATTTGTGGAAATCAAAAACAAAATATTTAATGAAAACCTGGAATGAAAAAAAAAAAATAAATAAATAAATAAATAACGGTTTCACTTTATTTTGATGGTCCCTTTAACACATTCTGTTGACTATAAGTAACGGTGCACCTACATGTCTCCTAACTCTCAGTAGAGTATTAATAGACTGGTAGGGTTAGGGTTAGAATAAGTTGACATTTAGTTGCATAGATACTTATAGTCATGTAATGAGAGTTAGTTGACATGTAGTTGCAAAGTTACAATCAACAGAATATTCAAAAGGGACCATCAAAATAAAGTGTTACCAAAAAAACATGTCTTTTAAAGATTCAGCAAACAAACACTCAGCCATCACTGAAATAACATAGGACATGAATACGGGTCTTTTCAGACCCATGTATGTAAAAAAAAAAAAAAAATGAAGAAATACAAAAACTGTGTTTGTTTATAAAGTAAGAAAGGAAACAATGATTTGTGGAAATCAAAAACAAGATATTTAATGAATACCTGGAATAAAAAATGATAAAATAGATATATTTTAAAGATTCAGCAAAGAAACACTCAGCCATGCATGAAATAACATATAAAATGAATACGGGTCTTTTTAGACCCATGTATGTAAAAAAAAATGTAGAAATACAAAAACTGTGTTTGTTTATAAAGTAAGAAAGGAAACATAAACATAATGATTTGTGGAAATAAAAAAAAGATATTTAATGAATATCTGGAATAACAAATGATAAAATAGATATATTTTAAAGATTCAGCAAAGAAACAGTCAGCCATGCATGAAATAACATAGGAAATGAATACGGGTCTTTTTAGACCCATGTTGCGCATTAGAAGGGTTGCGATACAAAAGCGATTTTTATTCGAAAAGTAAGAAATGAAAAATTTCAATTAGGATTTTAATGATCTAAAACAAGTTAATTGAAGAATACTGAATGATGAAATAAATTTCTTGCAAAGATATAGAAAATGAAAACTCAGTCGGGTCTTTTTAGACCCATGTTGTGCATCAAAGGGTTAAGGCAAGTGGTTTGCGCAACATTTCTTAAAGAGACAGTTCAGGGCAATTCCATGCTAAGGTCATCTTTACAATGAAAACATAAAGTTTTAACCTAAAGAACAAAACCCTTTTTAAGTTGTCCATTTAGGTCTGTAATATACTGTATTAATGTGCTTTAACTAAAATTAAGAAATTTTGAAAATTGCCTTGTTTATCCACCAGATATGAGGTGAGCAACAATGCTTAAATTACATTTTCAGCCAGCCATATTTCATGCTTTCAAAAAAAGGTATCAAAGACCCCCCCTTTTAAACTTATTTTAACAGTAAGCTTTTTGCAGAAAGATGGAGGCATACCTGATAAATAAATATACTAATTTGGTCATAACAGCACTGCCTGTTGAATTTATAAGGGCTATAATAAAGAGGTCTTGACGCTTCAGTGCACTGTCACGTCCATAACGTTTTAAAGGTTTAGTTTATTTAATAATCTTCAGAATCATTTCAGACAGTCTTCTTAATGTAAAAACACAGCCATTATGCTTCAATAAAAGTGCCATGATGGTTTGATTGTTGATTTTCCAAATGTATTTCAGACGCGTCACATCCATAACGTTGGTTCTCTTACGAGAGGTTCTCTCGTATTGCGTAAGCTAGCTTACGCTACGGGAAAGATTCCATCTTTCTGAGAAATTGAAGCCAAAAAATTATCCTATAATTTTGTATCCATTGTCAACGCAGTTCAGCTGCAGCAGACCATGAGAGGGCTAGCTAGCCGCTCATTGGTTCGCTCACGGAGAACTGCTTAAGCCTATGAGGGAGCGCGAGTGAACCCGCGACCAATGAGAGTCTGTCTCGCTCTCAATACGTCACCGCCCGCCGAAACGGGTGTGGACGAGACTATAAATATCCCGAAATAGGCTGAATAATCTGATTTTTCATCCTTCAGCGACGAGAGAGAAGCCGCCGTCGTCGAAAAGGCACCTTCTAGCGAGCGTTTGGGAGACTGAGGAAGCCGGCCGACTTCGCCACCTTCAGCCGTCCTGTGAGCTAGCGCCATCCGACGGAGTGTATCCTTTACTCAGAGTTTTCCTTATTGTATCTAAAAGAGCGAGCGTCTTTTTAAAGATGTCTCGGAATTCCTGCGGCTCCTGCCGCGCTCCCCTCGAGGCTGGAGACCGCCACGTCATCTGCGCCCTCTGCCTCGGACCGGAGCACGCCGAAGTCGCCCTCGCCGATGGCGGCTGCGACTTCTGCGATACAATGCCTATGTTGACCCTGCGGGCTCGACTGTTGGCTGCAAAAAATGCTCCCAAGCCGCCTCTGTCTGCGCAGCGGAAGAAGAAACGCCGCGCTCAGAGGCCGCCGGAGCCCCAGCAAGAAGTGTTCATTCCGCCGGAGCCTGTAGCCTCCCGCTCTCCTTCTCCGCCGCTTCCGGACGAACAGTTGCCGCCGAGTGGCCGCTCTGTTGCCTCCGATGACGCCGCGGACATCAAGGACACTTGTTCGCTTCTCGCTTCCGACAGTGAGGATTGGTCCGGTTCTCAGGTCTCCTCGAACCGCGAATCTTCCAGGACTCGCGCTGGCATTGAAGGAGAGCTAATGCGCCTCCTCACACAGGCCGTTGAGCGCCTCGGTCTCGATTGGTCTCCTCCCCCCGAGCAGACCATCAACCGCATGGACAGCAGCTACCTCCGCCAGCGCTCGACTCCCGCTGCCAAACGGGCTGCGCCCTTCCTGCCCGAGCTACACGCTGAGCTCTCAAAGTCCTGGAATGCCCCGCTCTCTGCCAGATCTGGCTCTGACTCTTCCACCCCGCTCCGCGTTGTGGACGGAGCCGCAGAGAAGGGCTACCTCGCCATCCCTCCTGTGGAACACTTGGTCGCCGCACACTTATGCCCGCCCTCTGCTAGATGGCGCTCATCACCTGTGCTTCCCTCGAAAGCCTGCAGAGCGACTTCAAGTTTTCACGGCCGCGCATATTCAGCCGCCGGCCAGGCAGCGTCTGCACTCCACTCGATGTCCGTGCTGCAAATTCTGCAAGGCGAGTTGCTGCGTGAGTGGGATGAGGGCGGAAAGAACCCCCCTTCTGTTGCGGATTTGAGAAGCGCCACGGACCTTGCCCTTCGTGCCACAAAGTCTGCTGCTTCAGCCCTGGGGAAATGCATGGCCGCCATCTGTGTGTCTGAGAGACACCTATGGCTCACTCTCGCCGACATGGGAGATTCCGAGCGCGCCGCCTTTCTCAACGCCCCGCTCTCTCCAGCCGGCCTCTTCGGATCTGCCGTCACGGGTATCGTCGACCGCTTCTCCGAAGTTCAGAAAGCTTCTCAGGCCATGAACCTCTTTCTGCCTCGTCACGCTAGCTCCTCTGCAGGCCGCCCACGTGATCAGCCTCCTGCACGAGCCCCACCCCAGCGCACAGCTCAGCACAGCCAGACTGCTCAGCGACGCCAGGGCGGCCGCCCGCGTTCCCGCTCTGACAGCCGTCACAGGCCGCCGCCTCCTCGGGGGCCTCGGCCTAGAATCGCGCTGAAACCTGAGCAACCAAAGTCTGCCTAGCACAGCTGAGAAGAAAAAGACGGCGCTCTCCCGCTGCGGCCGGACCGCCGTCAAAGATTCGCCCTCTGTTAGTCCCCGCCCAGGCGGCTACTGCAGCAGTGTTTTCAGCCATAACCAAGCCGGTTTCCCTTCCCGCTTGCATGAGCACAAACGCCGTTTTCCCGGCGACCCAGAGAAATCTCAAAAAGAGCATAAAAGCCTCTTGTGTACGAAATGTGCCCACAACACTGTGTTCACTCATACACAAAAGCACTTCAGTTCCCCTGTCTCACACAGAGTCCACTCTCATAAAGCGGGACTACCCCGCTCGAGTCTCAGAGTGCGTAAGCGCGCCCACAAGCCAGTGTGCGCGTCCCACCTCTGTTCACTCTGTTACAGGGCCCTCAAACTCCTCTCCAAGTGTAAGTCCCGCTGTTATAAACACTATCAGCGCGCTCGCGCAGCCCGCGAAGTGCAGCAATGGGGACCATGTAGCCATTCACCCCCTAGCGTCACGCTTCAAAACGTGGGAAGCTATTCCGGGAATCTCCCAGTGGGTGTTGAACACAATAAAGCTAGGCTATCGCTTACAGTTTCGCCGCCGCCCTCCTCGCTTCCGAGCGCGGCTAGAAACTACTGTGAACCCAGAAGCAGTGTCACTGCTCCGTTCAGAGATAGCAAGCCTGTTGTGCAAGAGGGCTATAGAGAGGGTGCCTCTGGCTATAAGCGAGTCGGGGTTTTACGGCCGTTATTTTCTTGTCCCCAAGAAAGACGGCGGTCTCAGACCAATATTAGACCTCAGATCTCTGAACAAAGCTCTCGTAAAGAGGCCGTTCAAAATGCTCACTATCAGGAAACTCCTCGCGCATGTGCGCCAGGGGGACTGGTTCATATCTCTAGATCTGAAAGATGCATACTTCCAGATCCAGATAAATCCCCTTCACAGGCCATTCTTACGTTTCGCCTTCGAAGGCCGGGTTTATCAATACACCGTCCTACCGTTCGGCCTATCCCTGGCACCCCGTACGTTCACGAAGTGCATGGATACGGCGCTCGCCCCCCTGCGGAGTCAGGGGCTGCGAATACTGAACTACTTGGACGACTGGCTGATTTTGGCACAATCTCAGAGAGAGTTACTGTCTCATCGTACAGTTCTCCTCGACCATCTGGAAGCTTTGGGCCTCTCTGTCAACTGGACAAAGAGCGTACTACAACCCAGTCAGACTATCTCCTTCTTGGGTATAGAGCTGGACTCGGTTATGATGACGGCGCGTCTGTCGACGCAGCGCGCGCACCGTGTGCAGCGTCTCGCCGCATCCTTTCAGATGAACAGACTCACGCCTTTGAAAACTTTTCAGAGAGCGTTGGGTTGTATGGCCTCAGCCTCCGCGGTACTCCAGCTGGGGTTACTGCGCATGCGCCCGCTTCAGCTCTGGTTGAAGAGCCGTGTGTCTCACCGAGCGTGGTCCACGGGCCACCAGCTGATAAAGGTAACGCAGACCTGTATCACAGCTCTGCAGCCATGGTCAGTGGCAGAATGGTTTCAGCGGGGCGTTTCCATGGGGACAGTTTCACGCCGAAAAGTCATCTCGACAGACGCCTCCAACACGGGTTGGGGGGCGGTCTGCGAGGGCTCACCAGCCTTCGGCCCCTGGTCAGCTCAAGAGAGCCTCCTTCACATAAACTGTTTGGAGATGTTGGCGGTCGAGAACGCGCTCATGCGTTTTCTCCCGCGCATTCAGGGCCACCACGTGCTGATCCGTTCGGACAATATAGCCGTGGTCTCTTATCTAAACCGTCAGGGCGGAGTCAGATCCAGGAATCTTTTCCAGCTGACAGAACGCATCTTGGTTTGGTCTCAGTGTCACCTGCTCTCGCTCAGAGCGACGCACGTGCCGGGACATCTGAACGACGGTCCAGACAGCCTGTCCAGGAACCCCATTCCCCCCGGGGAATGGTCCCTGCATCCTCTTACAGTTCAGAAACTGTGGCGTCTATTCGGCAGAGCAGAGGTGGACCTCTTCGCCTCGGCGGAGAACACCCACTGCCCAATATTTTTCTCAAAGAGCGAGGATGCTCTAGCCCAAACCTGGCCCAGCCGCCCGCTTTATGCTTTCCCTCCGGTCTCTCTGCTACCGCAGGTGCTCCAGAGAATCAGAGAAGCGCAGCACTCGGTGCTCCTCATAGCCCCGTGCTGGGAGGGTCAGACTTGGTTTCCGGAGCTCACGCAGCTGTCACACACAGCGCCGTGGCCCATTCCAGTCAGAGCAGATCTCCTCTCCCAAGCCTGCGGCACGATCTGGCATCCCCACCCAGAGCGCTGGGCGCTACACGCGTGGGTGATCAACGACTACCCGTTGCTTTGCCAGAGGGAGTGTTAAACACGATCATACAGGCTAGAGCGGCTTCTACCAGAAGGCTCTATGCGTCAAAATGGTCTGTGTTTTCAAAGTGGTGCACCGAAAAGGGTCTGGACCCACGGTTATGCGAGGTTCCCTCCTTGCTAAATTTTCTCCAAGAGATGCTGGACAAGGGCAGATCCCCGTCCACTCTTAAGGTGTATGTGGCAGCCGTTGCGGCGTTTGCTGAACCCCGGCGCGGCCAGTCACTGGGCAAAGATGGGTTGGTAGTCCGCTTCCTCAGGGGAGCTAGAAGGATGAACCCCCCTCGCCCCCCTTCGGTGCCGATTTGGGACCTTTCCATAGTTCTTGATGCTATGAAAGCTCCCCCATTCGAACCGTTAAGCACCGTGGACCTAAAGCACCTGTCGCTTAAGACCGTTTTTCTACTCGCGCTCGCGTCAGTAAAACGGGTGGGAGACCTACACGCGCTGTCCACCAGCGCGTCCTGTCTTGAGTTTGGTCCTAATGACTCCTTAGTCGTTCTCAAACCTAGACATGGCTATGTCCCCAAAGCGATCGGTACCCCGTTCAGGGCACAAGTTATATCCCTATCGGCTCTGCCTGCATCCGATAGCGAAACTGATTCTAATCTCCTATGTCCGGTCAGGGCCCTGAGATTATATGTTACTCGCACTGCTCCGGTCAGACGATCCGAGCAGCTTTTTGTTTCGTTCGGTGGGCGCACCAAGGGGTTGGCCGCCTCGAAAAGTCTCTATCTAGATGGATTGTCGATGTCATTGCAGCAGCATACGCATCTAAAGACCTGCCATGCCCTCTGGGCATCAGGGCTCATTCCACTAGAGGCATGGCCTCATCGTGGGCATGGTCCAGCGGAATTTCCATTCACGACATTTGCGTGGCAGCGGGATGGGCTTCCCCCTCCACCTTTGTCAGATTTTACAATCTGGAAGTACCCGCCTTGCAGGCTAAACTACTAGCAGTCTAGTATGTTTTCAGCTCTTCTGGTTGAGCTGCACTATAGGGGGTTAATTACGCAGACCGAGCTCGCTCTGTTCCCTCTCCATAATGTGCTTATGTACTTCACAATCACCGGCCCGCTCCGCTGGCCTTTTGTCACAGGTACATATATTCATTCCCACTTACAGAGTTCCCCGGGGTCCCCCCCTGGGACTAATAGTGGATGCTTAGCACGCACGGCGTTGACCAGGTGTTCCCGTAGCGTAAGCTAGCTTACGCAATACGAGAGAACCTCTCGTAAGAGAACGAATCGGTTACCTAGCGTAACCTCGGTTCTCTCTAGATGAGGGAACGAGTATTGCGTTCCTGGCCGTGCTTGTGCTACTGGCGATTTTCGCTTCAGTTATGAAAAACCAGATTATTCAGCCTATTTCGGGATATTTATAGTCTCGTCCACACCCGTTTCGGCGGGCGGTGACGTATTGAGAGCGAGACAGACTCTCATTGGTCGCGGGTTCACTCGCGCTCCCTCATAGGCTTAAGCAGTTCTCCGTGAGCGAACCAATGAGCGGCTAGCTAGCCCTCTCATGATATGCTGCAGCTGAACTGCGTTGACAATGGATACAAAATTATAGGATAATTTTTTGGCTTCAATTTCTCAGAAAGATGGAATCTTTCCCGTAGCGTAAGCTAGCTTACGCAATACTCGTTCCCTCATCTAGAGAGAACCGAGGTTACGTTAGGTAACCGATTCGTTTTTCCTCATAATACACTTCATAAAAATATATATATATTTTAAACATTGATATTTTTATGTTCAGCTAAGACCCCTTCATCATGTGGATAGCAGTATTTATACATTGGATTTAAAAGTTCACAGACTTTAAAGGAAATCGAACAGTATACCAAAAACTCTGTCATTTCCCGTCACATCCATAACGCATGCATATTTTCCTTTTTTGGAGGTGCTTAAATATATTTTAGAAAAACATAGTTTGCCTGTCAATTCCCCAGATTGGGTGCTCTGAGAATATGCATTTACAATTTAAATATTGTAAGAAGTTTTTTCTGAGACATTTCACCTGTCATTATGAGTTCAAATGTCACGTCCATAACGCTGGAATTGCCCTTCACCTAAAACTGTAAATGTTGCCATCATTTATTCACCCTTATGTATGAGTTTCTTTCTTCTGTCGAAGATATTTTGAGGAATGTCGAAAACCAAACAGTTCATGGACCCCGTTGACTTTTTATTTACTATGGACTTTTTATTTACCATCCACCAACTGTTTGGTTTCCGACATTCTCCAAAATATCTTCGACAGAAGAAAGAAACTCAAACAGGTTTAAAACAACATTATGACAATTTATTATATTTTTGGGTGAACTATCCCTTTAATTAGTCATTTTAGTTGAAGTCAGTCGATGTTTTTATGTTATGTCGACTCATATTGATCAGATTTTGATTTCGAGTTCTTAGCGTTTGACTGGTATTGCTTTTTAGTCTTAAAGTCACCATTAAATCAAAATTGACAATTGTTATTTGTTTATGGAATTTAGCGTCTGGACGTACGGACAACCTTACAGGGTTTCCGCGGGGCATTAAAAAGCATTAAAAGTCATTAAATGGATTTTGTGAAAATTAAGGCCTTAAAAGGCATTAAATTTGATTCTTACAAGCATTACATTTTTTTTTATAGTTTTGAAGAGAATTTTCTATAATTTTATTTGAATATAGCCTTCATAATTAATCATTTGTATTTGCTGTCGCAAAATATGTATGTTCGTGTGATAAATACGCGGAACCAGTTTGGTAATTGTTTTCTGTTTTGTACAGTTTCATAATGTTGTTTGACATTTCCACTCTTCACAACTCCAACTGTCTCGTTACAAATCAAATAGAATGTTTTTTGCTGAATTGGGGCAAAATTAATGCATGCATAGGCCTACCTCTCTGTCCAATCATCTTTGAAAACAATTTTCTTCGTCAACTTTTCTTTTCCTGGACAATGACAAAATCATTTTATAAATTGTCTCTGACAATGACATCCTCCACCATTCATAATATTGGATTAGTGTCGCGTTGCGCGACTCGCGCCTGATTACGTCAAAAGTCATGCTCACTGGATGTCATGGCAACTGAATCACGGAGGAAAACTTTAAATATCTCGCCTTCGCTTTAATTTCGGACCATCTCAAAAAAGACATAAAATAAATTATTTTAAGATGCGTTTATCAAAGTAGGAAATCCACACTTTTAATCCCTTAATTAGTGCTCTTGAAATACGAAATGGAGGCGGGTCCAGATTGAATTCCCTCCGGGTCCGGATCCGGACCGGTGTCCGGACTTTGAGAAGTACTGGTCTACGCTTTAGCCAATTAGAAAATAGCACTATTGTATCTGGGTAAGATTCAAGATAAATCATGATCTCCTGTTTTAATGTTACAAAAAATTCACAACTTGTTTGACACAAACAATGGCAACTTTACTGCTGTTAGAGAAACGTTTCCCAGATAATGAGCATCAGTTTTTTATGAGTGTCTGTAATTTAGCTAACAGTTCTACAGTCTGTTCACTGACAACACCTGCTCAGAAAGAGTAGTCTTGCCCTAGTCATATTTTCGTTATCACACGATGACTGACATATTGTCACATTATAAACATCTCTCTCTCCAAATAGGCTTAATAATTTTGCATAGTCGATGTTATAGGTCACTTTTAAAATCATGTCATATTTTATAATTATATCCGGGCCATGGATGCATTAATCATTGCATCTGTCTTTCAAAGATGTCTGGTAAAAAGCAATTAAGCATGCTCTCATCCGCCCTGAGAGGAAAGCCCCCTAAAAAGGCCAGGTTAGAGGATGCTGGCCCAGAGAAGGTGGCGAAAAGGGCCCATTATGGCGCTTTTCCACTGCATGGTTCGGCTCGGTACGGTTCGACTCGGCGCGGAACGGTTCGGCACGCTTCGCTTTTCCACTGCGTGGTACGACTCGGCACGGTTCGGTATGCTTTAGCTCTGTTGCTTTTCCACTGCAGTTAGTACCCCTTCAAAGTGGGTGGGACTGATCGTTACACTGTTTGTAGGTCCGGTGATAGCCGTGTGCGGCTAAGAGCTGAGCTACTTCTTGGAACATTTTTTCATTCGGTTTTGCCCCATCCAGCTCTCGCTGGACCCGCTCCTCTGCAACCAAAGAGAGGAACGTCTGCACCTTGTCCACTGACCACGATTCAGCCATTTCTTTTTTAAAGTTTTGATCTCTTTTTTTTCAAGAAAGTAAAAAACAGGTGCTACCGCGTTGGCTGTTGTCTACTGGTTATTTAAATCTAGCGGGTTTAGTGTCTCATGTCGCAAATCCAATGACGCTGGTAGTGACGATTCTGTCTGACCAATCAGTGATCTGCAGTGTTTCACGTCACATTTTAGTACCGGTACGGTACGCTTGGAACCTCAACAGACCAGGTACCATTTAAAGCGAGCCGTACCGTACCGTACCATGCAGTGGAAAAGCACCACAAGTGAGCGTACCGAACCGAAACGTACCGTACCATGCAGTGGAAAAGCGCCAAAGCGTGCCGTACCGAACCGTACCATACCATGCAGTGGAAAAAGCGCCATTAGAGGAGGAGACGGTGCCGGTAGAAGAGAGAAGAGAATACTTTGTATTTGGTTGAATTGTCAGTGCCATGTGTCAAATCTTCTCATTTGCAAGTGTGAGCAATTATTAACAACAACAAAAACACTAATAATCATATTACTAATGAAACACCACCATTCCTGCGACCCGTCCTATACGCCGCGAGATGTTTAAAAAATGGTGGGCACAATGGACATGTCCCACCCGCAAATTACACCTATGTGTTCCAGAAAAAAAGGAAAAAAAAAACACTATGTATATGTGGTTAGTCATGGGTCGTATATGGCATTAAAACATTTTAAAATGGAATTAAAAAGGCATTAAATTTCATTTGAAGATACCTGTAGAAACCCTGACCTTAATGTCCCCATTAAATCAAAATTGACCATACTTACTTTGTTTGCCTAAATTGATCGTTTTGTGGTGAAAAATTCATCCATGCAAGTCAATCCACACAAAAAATATTTTTTGGCTTCGTAATCTTTCATCAAAATCTGAAAATGCCCCTCCCCTCTGCATTGGAGAACCTTGCCCGATGACGTAGGCTTGACGGTTTGGGTGTCTGCTTAACATCCGTAATCACGCCCCTCCAACTGACATTAGACAGGCACACGGCGTGTGAAAGGAGAGATGGCGAGGAGGTGCATTTTTCTAGATCCAATCAGGTGCTAGTTGGAAAAAAAGCCACGCTCACTATTTTGCCTCATTTAGTATTCCGTTTCTCTCGGAAATACGTCACAGCACTGGAGAAAAGTCGTTTGCAACTTCCGGTTCACAGGGACTTTAAGACGCACTATGCGTCAACAATACTATACAACAACAGCAGCAACACGCGGATAATGAATAGTTCGGGGCAGATAGCGATCGCATTTGTTTGTGCTTTGGTGCTGGTACTGACCTCGCTCCAAAAGTATGCTGTGCTGCGTCTCGCCATGTTTACTTCCGGTAAACTGCACGCGGGTTTTTGTATGCGTTGAGAAGTTTCTCTCAAAAGACCAAGATTCCTTGCGAATAGAACATGCCCAGAACACAAATCACTATGGGGATATGCCGATGCGCGTTTACATGGCCAAAAATTCGGGTTAGAAAAGTAGTGCTGTAGCGGCGCGGCGATAAACTTACGTCGACGTCGATGCCATTTTTTTGCGTCTACACTTTTTTTATTTTTTTTATTTTTTGCGCCGTTTCCGGCAATACAGCTCGCCAACTCACGTGGGAGACCGAAACATTGCAGAATGGAGGACGAAGACCACTAGAAGTGAATGTGCTTTCCATTAAATGAATCACACAGTAAACAAATCCTTCACAAAAAAAAACGTTGCAATTTAGACGCGAAAACCGGGTGCTGGTTAGGGCTGCACGATGTATCATTTTAACATCGATATCGCGATGTGCGCATCCACGATAGTCACATCGCAGATATGTGCGATGTTGCGTGATTCATGATCAGTAAACGTGCCAGCAGCTCACCGGCCCGTAACACGTGTGATTCGTGGATTCATTGCAAAGTTTAACCATCATAGTGTGAGAATTTATCAATTTTCAAGTCCTGTCAGTTTAAACATAAAGCTCAAGAAGACTGGAACTTGCGCGCTGTTTTCTGTCAGCCTTACTAAAGCGTATTTTTGTCCCACCAAAGTTAGACCGGTGAGTGATGTAGATGACTGACTGCTGCGCTCCTTTAACTGAGAGAACGAGCAGAGAGAGTGAAAGCCCCGGTCGCGCGCGCGCGCACTTTCACCGTCTTCAAACTGTCTTTCTCGCTCTCCCTCGCGCATATTATTGAATTGAGTTGACTCCGTGATGGATTTCATCCAGTGATAAAAATGTTTTCTGTGTTGACAAATCTCAAATCTTGTGCGATGTGGTCCGTTAATGACACACCGATTCGCGAACCAATGGCTCATTTGAACCGATTCACTTTAATGAATGGTTAAAACAACTGATCTGTCCAACACTGAACTCAAGAGACATAAATCAGAAACACTTTACAATAAGGTTCCATTTATTAAAGTCTAGTTAACTACATTAGTTAACATTTTATTAATATTAGTTTCTATGTGGATTTACTCCATGACAAAACCACCCCAGTCATTCTAGCATGATTCATTCTTTCCAAAATCCAAATAGAGCTATTTAAGTCATCTAGTGAAATTGTTTTATATCGCAATATATATCGCAGAAAAAAAAAATATCGCAATGTGATTTTTTACCAATATCGTGCAGCCCTAGTGCCGGTGCGGTGAGACGTACGGCTCGGGCAGATTCGGCTTGAAGTCGTTCATCCTCGGACGGGGCGCCGCGCGCGTTGTTACAAAAGAAGCCGTGCACACAGGCAAGCGAAATGGGGTCTTGCCGGTCGTTTTTCCCGCACGCACCTTCACACTCGTGCGGACACGTCGAGTATAAACAAGGCTTTAAGCCCAATTTATACTTCTGCTTCGAACTTACGCCATAGCGCGGTTACCCTCCGGCGTACCTTGACGTGCACCTCTCCAGAAATGTAACAACGCGTCAATTCTACGCGAACGCAAGCGCTGTGATTGGCCTGCTAGAACCCCTCCCTCTGGTTTCACATGCTCCCTCTGCATGTGTAATTGCGCGTCAACGCGGACAACGACGCAGAAGTATAAATGAAAACCAACGCATAGAGCAGGGGTCGGCAACAGGCGGCCCGCGGGCCAAAACTGGCCCGCCAGCAATATTTTCTGGCCCGCCGGATTATTTTGGAATTCCGTTTTTTTTTTTATCAGCCTATTTTTATTTTAAATAACGGTTTTACAAACTTGTTTTTCCATTATTTCCTGAACTAAAATGAAAAAAAAAACGAATAACGACTTGTTTTCTGATTTTCTGATTTTGCGCTCAGATCAAAAATAGAAAGAATCAATAATGGGTATAGACGAATTTTAATTTTGAATCTTAATTTAAATAATGTAAGGGTCCGTCGTCAATAATTCATAGTTAATTTCAACATAACTTCTTATTGACATTCTGACTTCCTTGACTACTTAACGTTAAAACAAGTGTTATTCACCTTTAAGCTCGCTCCTGCTTGAACCTCTCGTCCTCCTGTTGATGTTGTGATTTGAACAGTGTGAGGACAAAAAGCGCACGAGGAGGTAAGAGCTGGGTCAAAGAAAACAAACCCAAAATGCTGCGTCATTGTCAGCTGATTATGGAGAAAATAACCCAGCAACATAGTCAAAATGCTCAACACAGCATTTGGGTTTAAAAATAACCCAGCATTTTTTAGAGTGGCAACATTGCATCCAATAGAAAATCAGATCTCAGAAAGGATCTAATCCCTGTAGGTCTCAGTCTTTGTAGAGAATTGCATTGAATGCAACAGGAGATTACGGAGATCTGTAGGTCCTTCGATGCTCTTCTGAAAATGTGTTGCAGTTTACCACACCTGATGACGAAAGAATATGTAAAACATGTTCGGATTTTTCTTTTTTTAATATGAAATTTTCTGGTAGCAGTGTTTCCTCAGTTTTCATTTTAGTAGTGGTGTGCCTCCACAGCGAGAAAAATGTGAAATTAAAAGAAACACTTATTGTCTAAAACAAAGCATTAGTCTATTGTAAAAGTAATTATTATATTATGATGATTCAAATAATATTAGCACTAGAACGTTGACTTGAATCATAACTTAGGCCCAAACATGGACAGATAAAGGACAAATGAGGAATTGTCACTCAAAAAAAAAAAAACACAGCTGCACAAAAATCATTGAGGAAACAGTCGTAAACATGGTATAGAAAACAATAAATTAGGCAACGTCTATGCATTTACATCTATTATGTGACATATTACCCAGCATTTACATTTTAATAATGGCAAGTGATCACTCCAGGGTGATCTACTACTGTGTGGTGTTGCTGCATCTGTGGGACATTCAAATGGACACAGATTGACAAGCTCAAACGCTTTACTCTGCCCTGCAATGTAAAAAGCGGCAATATGACTTATTTAAGCGGTTATCTCTGGAAAATATTCTTACCGCTTTATACGAGCTGCCATCTTGCCGACAACATCTCGTTTTGAGTTTGACATATCATGTGATTCTGTGTGATTTGGACAACTTCCTTTTACACCGCTCTCTTGCAGTCCGCAGACATCATGAAAGTGCATCTCTCCATCATAAAAGTGCATATCTCAATCATAAAAGTCCATCTATCCATCATAAAAGTGCATCTGTCCATCATAAAAGTGCATCTTTCCATCATAAATGTGCATCTCTCCATCATAAAAGTGCATCTCTCCATCATAAAAGTGCATCTCTCCATCATAAAAGTGCATCTGTCCATCATAAAAGTGCATCTCTCCATCATAAAAGTGCATTTCTCCATAATAAAAGTGCATCTGTCCATCATAAAAGTGCATCTCTCCATCATGAAAGTGCATCTGTCCATCATAAAAGTGCATCTGTCCATCATAAAAGTGCATCTCTCCATCATAAAAGTGCATCTGTCCATCATAAAAGTGCATCTATCCATCATAAAAGTGCATTCTCTCATCATAAAAGTGCATCTGTCCATCATAAAAGTGCATCTATCCATCATAAAAGTGCATCTCTCCATCATAAAAGTGCATCTCTCCATCATAAAAGTGCATCTGTCCATCAAAAAATTGCATCTATCCATCATAAAAGTGCATCTCTCCATCATAAAAGTGCGTCTGTCCATCATAAAAGTGCATCTGTCCATCATAAAAGTGCATCTCTCCATCATGAAAGTGCATCTGTCCATCATAAAAGTGCATCTCTCCATCATAAAAGTGCATCTGTCCATCATAAAAGTGCATCTATCCATCATAAAAGTGCATCTCTCCATCATAAAAGTGCATCTGTCCATCATAAAAGTGCATCTATCCATCATAAAAGTGCATCTCTCCATCATAAAAGTGCATCTCTCCATCATAAAAGTGCATCTGTCCATCAAAAAATTGCATCTATCCATCATAAAAGTGCATCTCTCCATCATAAAAGTGCGTCTGTCCATCATAAAAGTGCATCTGTCCATCATAAAAGTGCATCTCTCCATCATAAAAGTGCATCTGTCCATCATAAAAGTGCATCTCTCCATCATAAAAGTGCATCTGTCCATCAATAAAGAGCTCTCTCCATCATAAAAGTGCATCTCTCCATCATAAAAGTGCATTTCTCCATAATAACAGTCCCTCCAGAAAAACGCGGTTATGCGATCGCTGAATTCAATGCATAATCAGCCAAAGTCCGCATATTTATGCGGGGGTCGCATTTTTTCAAATACTCCGCAATTTCGCCGCATAAATTGCTGATTTCTGCACAAAATATGCGGGGCTTGCATGATTTCATAATCCCCGCATTTTCGTCGCAAAAAGTCACATATATATCTTAGCAGAAAGTTGAAAAATGTTGCGTTTGCTTCACACAAGAGCAGCCATTTCCCCCTGTTGGCATGGGAACGTTATGAAGTTACGTAATTACGCGACGTGAACATCATCGAAAAGCTGTAAAACAGGAGCACACTTTATTTTTAAATATTTAAGAAGAAAAATAGGAATAGCTCACAACTGAAGTTATTGACAGACAGACTCACGGAGGCGATTGGCATCTCACAGATCGCACTTTATTCCCAAATCGAACTCGTATAACTGTCTGTCACACGTTCTACCGTCCACATCGTTACTTAATAAACAAAATAAGATAAAAGAAGTAGCATCAAACATCGAACATGGGTTGTCTACTGAACACTGTTTCTAGGCGCATGGCGGCAGACAGTTCAACAGGGAACGCACAGGTTTTAAAGGGGCCACACCTTATATCCACTTGTTACAGTCTGGAATAAAACAAGATAAGAAATTAAATATTCCAGCACTTTCTGTGATGTAGTATGCTTGCTTATCATAGGAAGTAATAAGAAATGACTCTTTACATTAAGGTAGTAGCCTAGTGAGAACAGAGTGTCCGGGGAATCACTTTTTTTTCTCTTTTTCATCAAACCGCAGTTTTTGCAAGTTCTCGCAATTTTTGCAAGTTCCCGCAATTTCATCGCAAAAAATTGCATAAATATCCCGCATATTCCATCGCATTTTTAAAGAAAACGGGCCGCGTAATCAAGGATTTTTGCCTGCAACAATCACTAAAAAACTCCGCGTTTTTCTGGAGGGACTGTAATAAAAGTGCATCTCTCCATCATAAAAGTGCATCTCTACATAATAAAAGCGCATCTCTCCATCATAAAAGTGCATCTCTTCATAATAAAAGTGCATCTCTCCATCATAAAAGTGCATCTCTCCATCATAAAAGTGCATCTATCCATCATAAAAGTGCATCTGTCCATCATAAAAGTGCATCTATCCATCATAAAAGTGCATCTCTCCATCATAAAAGTGCATCTCTCCATCATAAAAGTGCATCTATCCGTCATAAAAGTGCATCTCCATCATAAAAGTGCATCTGTCCATCATAAAAGTGCATCTCTCCATCATAAAAGTGCATCTCTCCATCATGAAAGTGCATCTCTCCATCATAAAAGTGCTTCTCTCCATCATAAAAGTCCATCTATCTATCATAAAAGTGCATCTGTCCATCATAAAAGTGCATCTTTCCATCATAAAAGTGCATCTATCCATCATAAAAGTGCATCTGTCCATCATAAAAGTGCTTCTCTCCATCATAAAAGTGCGTCTGTCCATCATAAAAGTGCATCTGTCCATCATAAAAGTGCATCTCTCCATCATGAAAGTGCTTCTCTCCATCATAAAAGTGCTTCTCTCCATCATAAAAGTCCATTTCTCCATCATAAAAGTGCATCTCTCCATCATAAAAGTGCTTCTCTCCATCATAAAAGTCAATTTCTCCATCATAAAAGTGCATCTGTCCATCATAAAAGTGCATCTGTCCATCATAAAAGTGCATCTCTCCATCATAAAAGTGCATCTGTCCATCATAAAAGTGCATCTTTCCATCATAAAAGTGCATCTCTCCATCTTAAAAGTGCATCTCTCCATCATAAAAGTGCATCTGTCCATCATAAAAGTGCATCTTTCCATCATAAAAGTGCACCTCTCCATCATAAAAGTGCATCCATCCATCATAAAAGTGCATCTCTCCATCATAAAAGTCCATTTCTCCATCATAAAAGTGCATCTCTCCATCATAAAAGTGCATCTCTCCATCATAAAAGTGCATCTATCCATCATAAAAGTGCATCTCTCCATCATAAAAGTGCATCTTTCCATCATAAAAGTGCATCTATCCATCATAAAAGTGCATCTCTCCATCATAAAAGTGCATCTCTCCATCATAAAAGTGCATCTCTCCATCATAAAAGTGCATCTCTCCATCATAAAAGTGCATCTCTCCATCATAAAAGTGCATCTATCCATCATAAAAGTCCATTTCTCCATCATAAAAGTGCATCTCTCCATCATAAAAGTGCATCTCTCCATCATAAAAGTGCATCTATCCATCATAAAAGTGCATCTCTCCATCATAAAAGTGCATCTATCCATCATAAAAGTGCATCTCTCCATCATAAAAGTGCATCTTTCCATCATAAAAGTGCATCTCTCCATCATAAAAGTGCATCTCTCCATCATAAAAGTGCATCTCTCCATCATAAAAGTCCATTTCTCTCCATCATAAAAGTGCATCTCTCCATCATAAAAGTGCATCTCTCCATCATAAAAGTGCATCTATCCATCATAAAAGTCCATTTCTCCATCATAAAAGTGCATCTCTCCATCATAAAAGTGCATCTCTCCATCATAAAAGTGCATCTCTCCATCATAAAAGTGCATCTCTCCATCATGAAAGTGCATCTCTCCATCATAAAAGTGCATCTGTCCATCATAAAAGTGGATCTCTCCATCATAAAAGTCCATTTCTCCATCATAAAAGTGCATCTGTCCATCATAAAAGTGCATCTTTCCATCATAAAAGTGCATCTCTCCATCATAAAAGTGCATCTCTCCATCATAAAAGTGCATCTCTCCATCATAAAAGTCCATTTCTCCATCATAAAAGTGCATCTCTCCATCATAAAAGTGCATCTCTCCATCATAAAAGTGCATCTCTCCATCATGAAAGTGCATCTCTCCATCATAAAAGTCCATTTCTCCATCATAAAAGTGCATCTCTCCATCATAAAAGTGCATCTCTCCATCATAAAAGTGCATCTCTCCATCATGAAAGTGCATCTCTCCATCATAAAAGTGCATCTGTCCATCATAAAAGTGGATCTCTCCATCATAAAAGTGCATCTCTCCATCATAAAAGATCATAAAAGTGCATCTATCCACCATAAAAGTGCTTCTCTCCATCATAAAAGTGCATCTATCCATCATAAAAGTGCTTCTCCATTTTTTTTAATTTTTTTACAAACCAACATAGTACAGTAGTGAGCAATCTTGTAAATCCATAATTCCAGAAGTGACATAAAAGTGATATAATTGTTTGATCTAAGTGTGTATTTGAGCGGGTGTGAGTGTGGGTATGTGTATGTGTGTGTGTGCGTAAACAAAGTAACCATTTATTATGTACCATTGTCATTACCATCACCACCCCACTCCCCACTACCACCATATTGCCAATATTGTGTTGGTCGATTTTTATTTCCATCCTTCCTCCTATGTAACAATTGCCATTGTCAATGCCGTATAAAATAAAAGATGGTATAATAAGATGATAAGATAATATAAGATAACCTTCCCCCACATCTCATCAGTCCCTATCTTTTCCTAATTTTTTTTTTTTGTGTGTTATGTGCAATGTCTAAGGTGCATTAAAAGAGGGAGTACAGTGCGAGAGTGTCTCAAATTGGGACAGAGATGCTGTCCCGATGAAACCACTTCTCGTCTGTCTTGCCTGCCCTGGTGTTTGTGAGGTTTTCCATATATACATATTCCTTTTTTTTTTTTTTTTTTTTTTTTTTCATTCTATGTTGTGGTGCATTAAAAACCCATGAAGAGATAAGGGGGGAATTATTGCAGTAGTGATGATAATGACATTTAATTCCAATACAGCATTGACAATGGCAATATTGATGATTATAATAATAATGATAATAATAATATTATTAATAAATGATAATGATGATGGCAGTGGTGACCGCAATGGTGAGAGCAAAAGACAGCAACAACAGCAATTACAACAATGAAAAGATAAAAGTGAAAATAGTAATCATAACAATAACAGTGAAGATAGTAATAACAATGATGACATAAACAAGTTCAAATAACTAAAATGCATTAATATTCGTGGGTTGGTTAAGAAGGTGGGAGGAGTCGGAGTTGAAAACAGAGAAAGGATTCATAGCTGTAAGAGGTCAGAAAGTGTTGGACGGCAGAGGTCAGTTTCAGATGCGTAATCATGAAGGGGAGATGCGTATTCCATTGCAATGAAGTCTGAAATAAGATTTTTCCAAATGTTAATGTGTAATTTATTTCTAGTTTTCCAGTTCATGAGGATAGTTTTCTTGGCGATGGTTAGAGCTATGAGGAGTATTTTAGAGTTTATAGTTTTATCAGTGATTGTTGTCAGGTCCCCCAGCAAGCAAAGAGAAGGCGACAGTGGGATGTGGCAGCCGACTATAGTGGATAGTGACTGTGTGACCTCTTCCCAAAAGTGTTTGATTGGAGTGCAGTGCCAGGTTGCATGGATGTATGTATCTGTAGAATTTTGATTGCAATGTGTGCAAACTTCTGATGTGAAACCCATTTTAGCTAATCTGCTGCCCGTGTAATGTGTTCTGTGAAGTATTTTGTATTGTATTAACTGAAGATTCGCATTTTTGGACATGAGATAGATGTTTTTACAGATTTGGGTCCAGGAGTTGGCATCAGGGGGTTTTGAAAGATCGTTTTCCCATTTTATTGTTGGTAAGTATATGGTCTGAAGTTGGTTTGAAATCATTTTGTATATTTTAGAGAGAAGTTTCTTTGTGGAGGAAATGTTGACCAAGTCTGATATTGCCGGTGGAAGTTCTAAATTTGTGTCTCTGATGTTGATTTTTGTCAGAACAGAAGATTTGAGTTGTAGGTATTTTAAAAATTCGTTGCTCCCGAGTCCGATGCCATACTCCTGGGCCAGTTGCGGAAATGGTGTAAATGTGTTAGATTTGAAAATGTGCTTAATGTGGGTGATACCCTTTTCCGCCCATGTGTGAAAATTCAATGTTTTTTTATTGCTTATAAAGTCACGGTTGTTCCACAGTGGGGTGAAGTTAGATGGAGCTAATGTAGAATTTGTGATTTGGTGAAATTTCCACCAGGCTGTCAGAGTGGCAGATATAGTTACTGCATTAAAACATGTGTGTTGTTTAATTGATTTGGTGAGGAACGGTATGTCAGCTATATTTAATTCTTTGCATAGTGATTGTTCTATATCTAGCCATATAATATCAGATTGGGTGGGGTGAATCCATTTGTATATGTATTGCAGTTGGTTAGCCATTGAGTAATATTGGAAATTTGGTGCTTCTAGTCCTCCTTGAACCTTACTTTTTTGTAGTGTAGTGAGTTTAATCCTTGGTGTTTTATTTTTCCAGTAGAAGCGAGTTATAATGGAGTCTAGTGATTTAACCATAGACATCATATAGGTAGACGCCCTATCGACCGCTACTGCCTATTGGCACGGACGAGAATTGGAGCCGCCATCTTAAACCGGTCATCCGCTCCGCTCAGTGTAATTGAATGGCAGGTGAAATGAGCTGTCAGCGCATTAAATGAATCATACCTCACTGAATACTGAACTGATTTTCACGCGGTTTTTTTTTTGCTGCAAAGGTCATTCATGTAGCTATGATACAGGACACATGGTTCGGCGTATTTTAATATCCATAGTAGGCTTAACAGTTATATAATATTCTGCTATAAGATATAAAGTGACCAGACACAATATGTGTGATGAAGGATATAATGTATTTTATAAATCACACACTATAAATATAATAAAGAAGAAGAAACAGATAGTTGCAGTAAAGTAAGATATTTTAATAAGTTGAAGAAACAATTTATGATTTGTGACACGCACATACACACGAACAGACACACAAACAAACACGAACAGACACACACTCTCTCTCTCTCTCTCTCGCTTCTCTTCTCTCTCTTCTCTCTCTCTCTCTCTCTCTCTCTCTCTCTCTCTCTCTCTCTCTCTCTCTCTCTCTCTCTCTCTCTCTCTCTCTCTCCACACACACACACACACACACACACACACACACACACACACACACACACACACACACACACACACACACACACACACACAGAACGCAGCCACCGAATCCACCGAACGCAGCCACCTGTAAAAAGTGAGAAGAAGCTTTTCAACGTGTTTGCATCAGTAATTTCTAAAAAATTAAATTCGGACAACATTAAGCCTATATCTTTTTTATTGTATGTGGATGTGGGAGGGGAAAATGTCGAGACTAAAGCCCTATTCGGATGAACTTTACAAGGGTAGATGGAGTAAGTTAATGTAATTTTACCACAGGACTTCTGTAATATCAATAGCCAAATCGCATGTGATAAGATATAGGTTATTATCAATAAAACTAGAAGTTGGAGGGGGTAACTCAAATAAGCATCGCTGTCATGCGTGTATTAGGCTACATTGCTTCCTGGTATCATGTGCGCAAACACAAATAACCTATACAACAGAGCAGTTGAATGCTTATCTGATAGCCTAGAAGCTCTTGTAATTATTACTTTAATAAGAGCAGTTTATTACTTTAATAATACTTAATAATTATTACAGTTACCCCACCTCTCCATGCCGGGTGAACACCGGCTGATGCAGTAAACAGCATTTCACAACGATTTCAGTACAGTAATAGCAAATATCCTTGCTCCTTCTCGATTATCTGGTAATATTCTACTCACAAAATACAACCAATAGTACGGTAATGTTAAGACTTACTTGTGAAAAGCCCTATTTCCGATGGTCCGGCGATTAGAACAGGAAAATGCTCCACAATGCTCTGGCATCTAATCTGCTGCCACGCAACCAAACTAGGAATACGACCGGTTCAAGATGGCGGGCGGATTTCTTGGTTTCCAGCGGCCAATAGGGCTTCTAGTCTCTATATGATTTCTATGGATTTAAACCAGGTGAGTGTGGGGTGGGTTGGAATCATTGAAAATAGGTAATTAATTTTCGGTAAAATTGTCATTTTTATTGCTGCTATCCTGCCGATTATGGAGATTGGAAGGTTGAGCCACCTGAGCAAATCTTCTTCTATTTTTTTTAGCAGTGGTGTGAAGTTGAGTGTTACCAACTCTGACAGTCTGGAGGAAATCTTAATGCCTAAGTAAGTGATGTGATCATGACATATAGGTATCGGTGATTGATGGTGTGCCACATCCCATTTGGTTTTATGTAAAGGGAGGATGAAAGATTTATTCCAGTTTATTGCATAATCTGATATTTTTGAGAAGGATTGGATTGTTTTAATTATTTCTTGAGTAGATGCTAGGGGTTCTTGTATATATAGTAGGATATCATCTGCATAAAGTGAGATTTTATGTGTTTGTTGTGGTGTTTCAATACCTTTGATTGCTGGGTTTTGACGGATAGCTGCTGCTAAAGGTTCAATAAAAATCGTGAATAGGGATGGAGAGAGTGGACATCCCTGTCTCGTCCCCCTGTGCAGTGTGAAGCTTTGTGATGTTAGTCCATTGGTTGTGACTGTGGCCGATGGTGATGTGTATAAAATCTTGATCCAGTTAATAAATGACTCTCCAAAGCCGAATTTTTGTAACGTGGTGAATAAAAATTTCCAGTTGACCCTATCAAAAGCTTTTTCGGCGTCTAATGTGGCAATGAGAGTATCTTTCTGTTGTACTGATGAGTAGTGCATTAAATTGTATAATCTGCGGGTGTTATTGGATGCATGTCTACCCTTTATAAAGCCGGTCTGATCAGGGTGGATTATATTGGTATAATTTGTTCAATTCTATGGGCTAGTGCTTTGCTAATAATTTTTATGTCGACATTTATAAGTGAGATAGGACGATAGTTAGATGTGAAGGTGTGGTCTTTGTTAGGTTTAGGAATGAGTGATATAAGTGCTGTATTCATATGGGAAGGGAACTTTGCGTTATGTTTTATTTCTGTTACTGTTCTGCTAAATAATGGGTATAAGGTTGACCAAAAATGTTGGTAGAACTCAGCAGGGAAGCCATCTGGACCTGGTGCTTTATTATTTTGCATGCTTTTCAATGCGGAGTGAAGTTCCTTTTCTGTGATTGGTAATTCTAGTGTGTTTACTTGTTCCATGTTGAGTTTTGGTAGAATGGTGTTATCGAGGAATTGGGTTATGTCTTCTTGGTTTGGGTCCAGATCAGATGAGTATAATTTTGTATAGTAATCTTCAAATATCTTGTTTATCTCAACTGGTGAATTGGTTAGCTTCCCTGCCGAGTTTCTGATGGAGGTTATTGCTGTTCTTTCTTTATTTCTTTTAATTTGACTGGCTAAATATTTTCCGGATTTATTGCTATGGTGAAAAGTTTCTTGACGGAGCCTGTGAATCAGAAACTCCATCATAAAAGTGCATCTCTCCATCATAAAAGTGCATCTCTCCATCATAAAAGTGCATCTATCCATCATAAAAGTGCATCTCTCCATCATAAAAGTGCATCTATCCATCATAAAAGTGCATCTCTTCATCATAAAAGTGCATCTCTCCATCATAAAAGTGCATCTCTCCATCATAAAAGTGCATCTATCCATCATAAAAGTGCATCTCTCCATCATAAAAGTGCATCTATCCATCATAAAAGTGCATCTCTTCATCATAAAAGTGCATCTCTCCATCATAAAAGTGCATCTCTCCATCATAAAAGTGCATCTATCCATCATAAAAGTGCATCTCTTCATCATAAAAGTGCATCTCTCCATCATAAAAGTGCATCTATCCGTCATAAAAGTGCATCTCCATCATAAAAGTGCATCTATCCATCATAAAAGTGCATCTCTCCATCATAAAAGTGCATCTATCCATCATAAAAGTGCATCTCTCCATCATAAAAGTGCATCTATCCATCATAAAAGTGCATCTCTCCATCATAAAAGTGCATCTATCCATCATAAAAGTGCTTCTCTCCATCATAAAAGTGCAGCAGAGAGAACAAAACATTCAAAAGTGTGGTTACACTTCACGAGAGTTGAAGCCAGGCATGGACTGGCCATCGGGAGCACCGGGAGCACAATTCCCGGTGGCCTGACGGCTAATTTGGCCTGCTGCCAGCCAGCGTTAAAAAAAAAAAAAAGTATTATTATTTTATATTACTACCTTTACCAGTGATCATTTTCAAATTCGTCATTCAATAAAATGATTATTTATATTAATAATAATAAAAAATAAAATCATGAATCTGTTAAGTCTTGACTGGCAAGGCTACGATTCGATTTTACGCCTCAGCCAAACGGTTAAACAGAAAATGCGAGCAGCACCGATGATGGAGAGAAAACGGCCAGGTGGAGCAGAGAGGGAAAGGACAAAGAGAAATAAAGCACTCCAAGAAGAAGCAGCAAAATTACTGACATGTATAGGGCGTCAAGTGCAGGTCAGTTTCATCTGTAAATACTGTAGGCTACTTTTTTCTTCGTTAACTTAGTATTGAACTGGTAGCAAATGTAAGCGCCCGTCTAACGTTACATTTGTGGAGAAATCAAAACAAATGAGTGAAACAGCACAGAAAACTCCAAAAAGAAATGTACTGAGGTAAAAATTCTATTTTTTATTTTTATGTTTTATTATAACGTATGATTTAGTTTAACATAACACAACTAAGGGGGGCTGAAAATGTAGAAAATGTAGAATTTATTGTTCAATAAAAAAGTAGTGTAGTTAATATTTATTATTAAGTTACTTACATTTTAGACACAAACCATATTAACTGTTTTTGTTCTATTTCACTAACTAAAATAGTTCCAAAGGAAAGCTATAGTGTGGTGTTCTGTTACTGAATGATTCAGCGTTTTGAACGAATCTTTTGTATGAATGACTCACTAATTAAGACGGTCACTTGCTGCCACCTATTGGCGGTTTAGTTTAATGTTTAAGTATCGCATTTTTTAAATTTGTAGATTAAATTATTTATTTAAAACATCAATCTCAAAACATTATTTATTGCAGTTGTAATTGCAGTGCACATTATTTAATTTGTTGGGTAACAGCACTAGTGTCTTATTATTATAACTGAATTTTTTGATCAAATGTAAGAATTTGACATGAAAGATGATGCATACATTTAATAAGGTAATACAAATTTCCTTTTTTTTTTTTCATCAAATGAAACAAAGGGTTGTCCATGTTTCAAATTTTTTATTTGGGTGCATTGGATGGCCTGGGGGTGTAGGATTTCCCGGCCTGAAATTGTGTCCCAGTCCAGTCCTGGTTGATGCAAACAACGTTCGTTGTCAGAAGTGCAACAAGATGTTTGCATGTAAGGGCTGAAACACAAGCAATCTGTCAAAGCATCTTTCAAAAGTGCATTGGCCCTCATTTATCAAATGTGCGTACACCAAATTTCGAGCGTACACCTGGCGTACACCCTAAACCACGGTGACTTTGAGATTTATCAATATGGACGTTGGCGTACGGCACGCTCAAATCCCACGCCAGCTCAGGAGGTGGTGTACGCACGTTTGAGTTAGTGCGGAAACGCGCAGAAACACAATTCCTAACACCACAAAATGCGCTGACAAACTAAAACATATGACAAAAAAACAACAACAACAACATAGGCTAATTATAAACTTCAGTGTAAAAATCTGTCACAAAGAACCGGCAAAAGTAATGATTATGAATATGTAAAATATAGCAAGGAGATATTTTAATTGTTTATTAATAAAGAAGTGTTTTCTTTGTGTCGGCTGCAAAGATGAAGTTGAGATGCTGACTCGCGATCTTCGCAGTAGTGAACGCGCCAGAGAGAAATGCACATTTCAGATTACATAAGCAGAGAGCAGTCTGCAGTCTGTTTTCTTTCGTTTTGAATTGTTCTGTTTAAAAGTAGACATGTCTGAGGCACCTTATACGCTGAGTTTCGGTTTATTTATGAGATGAGCTCAGTTCACGCGTCCTCCGTTTCATATCATCTGCTATTTACTTTCCTATTTGTTAAATCCAGGTAGGCCTAATTGGTTGACGAAACATTGTTTAAAATTAAGATACAATTAATACAAAACGAAATTCAGTTTAAAGAAAGGTTTTGTGCTTTATGTTTGATGTCTCTGTGAAAGTTTTAAAATATATTTTAGTGCCGCTTTTAGAGCGCTCATGTCCGTATCATTGTTTTTTCCTCATAAATGCGAACACGAATAATAATAAGAATAAGAATATTACAAATGGACATGCAATTATTAATGTGAATGAATGGTAGGCTACTCCACATCACATCATCATCACTATTGTACATGATACGATATTAAATGCTAATTGTTTCAGTGCTGTAAAATAATGCATTGTGATAGGTCATTTGATCTCCACCTCGGAGAAGTTTCTCTTCTTTGCCGTCTTCCGTGTGTCCATGGCGTAAAATGAGGGCGTGGGGGAAGCGGAGACTTGAATATTTAGAGGCGTGTTATTCTAATGACGATCGTTTTCAGCCGCTGCATTTATCAAGGAGAGGTATTGCGTACACCAGGATTTCAAAGGTGCAGCTTCATACATCAGGCGGTGAGAGGAGTGTAAGCATAATCTTACGCCAACATATACGCCCGTTTCTACGCAAGAATGATAAATGAGGGCCAATATGTGCAGACAGAGAAATGCAAGGTTTTCGACTGCCTAGCTAGCTCGTCTGTGGTTGCCCCATCTACATCAGGTATTTAGCCTATACGTTTTTTTTTAATACACTTCACTCGAATAATACAACATTGAATTATACTACACTATTTACGTATATGATTTTCTTAGAAACATCTAAGTAATCACTACAATAGATATAGTGTGTTAATTTCTGTAGAATTTAAAATAAAAATATAGACGGTATGTAAGTATATAAAAAGTATGCTTTCTTATTTTAAGTTGAAAAGAAGTATACTAATAGAACACTTGAATAAACGTATTTTTCGTAAGGGTAATTATTATCGCTGTGTTCAAGATCAGGTTCAGTTCCATGCTTATTTAATTTACTCTATAAGCTATTCCACCCGAAAGCTTGTTACTATATAAACTTGAATATGTTAGTTTATAAGTGTGTAATATTATGTTTTTAAAAAGTATTTAATAAGCTACTTGTAACGATTCAATGTGTTTAAGTTCTGTTTTGTGATCTTGGTTTCCCCCTGTCTTTGTGGTTTTTGGTTTAGTCCTGTTAAGTTTTCCCACTCCTCGTTTGTGTTTAGTTTCATCACCTGTGTTCTGTTAATTATTCAATCATTCCATGTGTATTTAAGCCCTGTGTTTTCCCTGAGTGTTTGTCGATCGTCGTCTATGTATGGTTGTGTGTAAACCTTGAAGTCCTGGAGTTTTGTTCTTGTTTCATTTTGAAAGTTTCATTTTGTTTATTAAATCTATTATCTTTGAAATTCCGTGTCCTCGTCTTCAGCTACCTGCACCAACAACCCTGACAGAACGATCGACCTTACAAACAAAGGATGAATTATGAACTCTGTGTACCACAAGATGGCCGGTCTCTAGAAGACTATGCAGAGATTTATCTCCATCTTTTCCAGGACTCGAATTGGAATGAGGAGTTCTTTACACATGAGTTCTGGAGTGGGATGGGCGATACCCTCGCCCAGATACTGCTGTTGGGAGATCTCCACCTCCCTTTAGTTAGATTCATTGACCGTACGCTGTGGGTGTGTGGTTCCTCACTCACCGTGGGAGACATCCAGCCCGATCTCCACGGCCAGCCAGAGACCGTCCAGCCAGAGACCGTTGCCTGCCCGCCAGAGCATGAATCTAGCCCCAAGCTCCCTGATGTGCTGGCCCCGTCCAGTTCCGAATCCCCTGATGTGCTGGCCCCGTCCAGTTCCGAGTCCCATGATGTGCTGGCCCCGTCCAGTTCCGAGTCCCATGAAGCGCCAGAGCCCTTTGACCCAGAGCCAGAGCCCGTTGACCCAGCGCCAGAGCCAGAGCCCGTTGACCCAGCGCCAGAGCCAGAGCCCGTTGACCCAGCGCCAGAGCCAGAGCCCGTTGACCCAGCGCCAGAGCCAGAGCCCGTTGACCCAGCTCCAGAGCCAGAGCCCGTTGACCCAGCGCCAGAGCCAGAGCCCGTTGACCCAGAGCCAGAGCCCGTTGACCCAGCGCCAGAGCCAGAGCCCGTTGACCCAGCGCCAGAGCCAGAGCCCGTTGACCCAGCGCCAGAGCCCGTTGACCCAGACCCAGAGCCCGTTGACCCAGACCCAGAGCCCGTTGACCCAGACCCAGAGCCCGTTGACCCAGCGCCCGTTGATGTCAAGTCTGTTCCCGTTCCTGAACCTGTCCTTCTCCCCAAGAAAATTTTGGGGGGGGGCTATACGCCTTCGCCGTGGCCGGCCAAAGATCCACGGAGGCCGGCCAAAGATCCACGGAGGCCCGGAAAAATAACACCGCCATGGCCACCCGAAGGGTCCTCACCGCCATGGCCACCCGAAGGGTCCTCACCGCCATGGCCACCCGAAGGGTCCTCACCGCCATGGCCACCCGAAGGGTCCTCACCGCCATGGCCACCCGAAGGGTCCTCACCGCCATGGCCACCCGAAGGGTCCTCACCGCCATGGCCACCCGAAGGGTCCTCACCGCCATGGCCACCCGAAGGGTCTTCACCACCACGGCCACCTGAAGGGTCTTCACCGCCGTGGCCACCTGAAGGGTCTTCACCGCCCTGGACGCCCGAGGGTCCCACAGCTCCGCCCTGGACGCCCGAGGGTCCCACAGCTCCGCCCTGGACGCCCGAGGGTCCCACAGCTCCGCCCTGGACGCCCGAGGGTCCCACAGCACCGCCCCGGACGCCCGAGGGTCCCACAGCTCCGCCCTGGACGCCCGAGGGTCCCACAGCTCCGCCCTGGACGCCCGAGGGTCCCACAGCTCCGCCCTGGACGCCCGAGGGTCCCACAGCTCCGCCCTGGACGCCCGAGGGTCCCACAGCACCGCCCCGGAGGCCCGAGGGTCCCACAGCTCCGCCCTGGACGCCCGAGGGTCCCACAGCTCCGCCCTGGACGCCCGAGGGTCCCACAGCTCCGCCTTGGACGCCCGAGGGTCTCACAGCTCCGCTGTGGCCACGCCCACAGCCTGCACCGTCGTGGCCACGCCCACAGCCTGCACCGTCGTGGCCACGCCCACAGCCTGCTCCGCCGTGGCCACGACCACAGCCTGCTCCGCCCTGGAGGCTTCCTGGACCTGCACCATGCCCTCGTCAGCCTCCAGGGCGCCCACCCTCCCACCCCTTTGGATGTTATACGGCGCGAGGACGCGCCTTCGGGGAGGGGGGAGGTACTGTAACGATTCAATGTGTTTAAGTTCTGTTTTGTGATCTTGGTTTCCCCCTGTCTTTGTGGTTTTTGGTTTAGTCCTGTTAAGTTTTCCCGCTCCTCGTTTGTGTTCAGTTTCATCACCTGTGTTCTGTTAATTATTCAATCATTCCATGTGTATTTAAGCCCTGTGTTTTCCCTGAGTGTTTGTCGATCGTCGTCTATGTATGGTTGTGTGTAAACCTTGAAGTCCTGGAGTTTTGTTCTTGTTTCATTTTGAAAGTTTTCATTTTGTTTATTAAATCTATTATCTTTGAAATTCCGTGTCCTCGTCTTCAGCTACCTGCACCAACAACCCTGACACTACTCAATCAAAAGTAGTAAACACAAGTACAAGCCAAGAATACTTAATTATACTTTTAAGTATATCTCGATCAACAAGTATAGGCCAAATACTTAGACTTTTCTGTCAGTATAAGTCAAGTATACTTGAATTAAATTTGGCAATTTGAAGTATATATTTTTTGAAGTACATAAAGTATATTTCTGAGAAGTACATAAAAAGTAGACTGAAAGTATACTTTCTTATTTTTTTTTAGTTAAAAAAGTATACTAATAGCACACTTGAATAAACTTATTTTTCGTAAGGGTAACCGTCCCGTATGACAGCTTGGGTCATTGATGCAGGATTAGACTATGCGGCTTGAAGCAAAGCATACCTTCTTTAAACGCATATGCCATGTCACATGCAACTTCAAGAATATCTGTAAAACTATGGCCATTAGACATCAAGTAATGCCGTGTTACAATTTCTTTTCTGGAAATGTCTTTGATCCCCCCATTGAAGTGGGCCCAGGTCACAGCACTATTCTTGCGGATCTTGAGAGATCTCATGATATCCAACGAGGCTTGGAAAATGTTCCAGCCCACACAGAGATGTATGTACCAGCCTGAGTGAAATTTAAAGGAACGACATATAGGCCAGGTATGACACTATTTGTGTCTTACTGTTCAAGTGGTGACCACCAGTTTGGATGTATAAGACACTGTTTGACTTTTGACTCTAAACTGAAAAATTTGTGATTGTAAAGTTTGAAACTGTTGGATTTGATAGGCATTTGTTTGCCTATGCTGTGCAATACACTCATGTCTTCACATGTATTGATGTCACTGACCTCACTGATCATCATCCCCTCCATGCTGTTCAGTCATTCAGAAAAAATGACGATTGTTTCTATGTATCACTCTTATACAGGGTGTTTTAATTATCTGAAAACAATGGAATAATTTTTTTTGTTTGAAACAGTCGAATCAAAATGAACTTTAGTATTCAGTGTTACTTAGTAAGGGGAGAGATCAGGCAAGCTTCATCATTATCTGGCTCCAAGCATTCATACAGTTCTTAGAAACAGGAGACTTCTTCACAAACCAGATATGGAGACCAGGGTCAGGACCTGCACAGCTTTGGCATTGAGTGTTTGCACAATTCAGGCTTGGCAGTTGAGTAAGTGGAAAAAATGCAAAGTGAAATATGCTTTAATTCAGCTTTAATGTACTCTAGTGCTATAGTAAAATGTATTGTTTTTTTAATAGGGCTACACGATATTGAAAAGAAAACCAGACAATGCAATTTTTTGGTTTATATTTGCTATATATTTTGCGATATGAAAACAATTTCATTTTACTAAATGATCTGACTACCTCTATTTGTAAAGAATGAATCATTCTAGGATAATTGGGGTAATTTTGGAGTTCATCTGCATAGAAAATAATAAACAAATTACAAGCATAGGTAAATACAATAGAACGTTCAGTGTTGATTCATTTCTGTTGTAAAAAAAAAATTAATTCAGTTCATTTATCTACAGGTGCTGGTCAACGAATTAGAATTATTTGAAATAGTGCAATCATGAAATTCTTTG
Organism: Chrosomus eos; assembly: GCA_036326025.1. Taxonomy (NCBI): domain Eukaryota; kingdom Metazoa; phylum Chordata; class Actinopteri; order Cypriniformes; family Leuciscidae; genus Chrosomus; species Chrosomus eos. The sequence continues at coordinate 182,490 of JAZAVI010000105.1, read as the reverse complement.
AATGCATTTTTTGTGCAGAAAGCAAATCAGGTGTTCACCGCACCTGTCCTACTCGTTAGACTAATCACAGAACTCGTTATCTGGAAAAAAATTTGCTCAGCTGAGCTTTCCAAAAGGCCCATTTAGGCCATTTAACTGTGACACTGTTGTTTTATTGAATTAGAATAATGGTGAAAGCGTTTCATTGAATTAGAATAAATGCTCAAATTTTTGTTTTCTGTGAAGAGTGTTCACTGTGCAGTATAAAGTCAGGGTTGAGTAGAATTTCTAAGTTGTAAAATCAATCACGGGTAAGCAGCGCAACCTCTCAACCGGAATAGTGGCTCAAATTCAAGCCCTTCGCCAACAAGGCTTGACCCAAACTAAAATTGCTGAGCAGCTCGGCATCAGCCAGTCTTCCGTCTGCAAAGCTCTCAAGAAAAACTGCAGCAAGCGCACCAACTGTTCCGGCGTCCGAAAAACTTCTGCTCGCGACAACAAGCAGCTGAGAAAGATCGCAGTCAGCAACCGGTTCAAGTCCACTTCCGAGCTCACCGACTTGTGGAACAAGCAGACCGGCGCTGACGTCTCCAGATCAACCACTTACCGTCGTCTGCGCGAACTCTGCTTCAAATCTCGCGTTCCAGCAGTAAAACCGATGCTGAACAAGAAACAAATGGTGAAACGGCTGAAGTGGGCCAAAGAACACGGCGAGTGGACTGCTGAAGACTGGCAGAAAGTGGTCTTCAGTGACGAATCACGCTTCTGCATCTCCTTCGGTGACCAAGGTCCTCGTGTCTGGCGTCGTGGTGGCGAAACCTACAACCACGAGTGCGTGAAAAGATCCGTCAAGTTTCCCAGAGCGTTATGGTCTGGGGATGCATGTCCGCTCGAGGTGTAGGGAAACTCTGCTTCCTCAAGAAGACTGTCAATGCTGCCGTATATCAAGATGTTCTGGAAACGTTCCTGATTCCGACTGTTGAGGAACAGTTCGGCGAAGAAGACTTCATATTTCAACAGGATCTTGCACCGGCTCATGCGGCAAAGTCGACCAAAGATTGGTTCACTAAAAAACAGCTTGAAGTTTTGGCATGGCCGGCCAACTCGCGACAAAATTCGCGACAGAAAGCCTACTACGCTGGACCAACTGAAGCAGAACATCGCCACTGCCTGGGAAGCTGTGAGTGCGGAAACTTGCGACAAGCTGGCCAAATCGATGCCGCGGAGACTTCAGGCAGTCATACAAGCCAAAGGGGCAGCCACAAAATACTGAGAAAGTGATGATTGTAATTATAATAAAAATTATTGCAATTCAATGAAACGCTTTCACCATTATTCTAATTCAATAAAACAACAGTGTCACAGTTAAATGGCCTAAATGGGCCTTTTGGAAAGCTCAGCTGAGCAAATTTTTTTCCAGATAACGAGTTCTGTGATTAGTCTAACGAGTAGGACAGGTGCGGTGAACACCTGATTTGCTTTCTGCACAAAAAATGCATTCAAAGAATTTCATGATTGCACTATTTCAAATAATTCTAATTCGTTGACCAGCACCTGTATATAGCCATTCTGGAGAAAACTGTGATGTCATCGTCCAGCTCAGGGCTGCGTTTCCCAAAAGCATCGTAAGCCTAAGTTGATCATAAAAATGATCGTACGACTGATCTTAATATTATGGTCTGTTTCCCAAAAGCATCGTAACTTAAGTAGCACTTGAAAATCTTCGTAGAACTACGAGTGCTCTGGAGTAATCGTACATCCCCAAGTGCATCGTAAGCAGACAGATCTATGAGGTCACCTGCAGGACAACCGGCAGATTACACTTTTATCTAGATTTAACAGATTACAGTGCAACGTGAGTATAATATAAGGTTTTGATTGTACTTTATTGTACACTTTATTATTGTACCCGTGTTTTGTTTAAATTAATTTATAAATGAAATTGTTAAAAAGGTAAGAAAAAATAGAAATACACATCTAAATTAAATGAATGAAAAAAAATCATAAACGAAGTAATGTGGGAATCATGTTTTAAAAACTGGGCAAAATAGGGATGAATTTAAAAAAAAATTGTCAATGACTTGCTGACGTGCACGAAAACCAGCCATGTATTTTGCGACCTCCTTCCCTGATCTTTGAATGCCGCTGGTTGCAGTTAGTTTGCAATGTCCTCCCTGATGTTTTTTTTTCCTTATTTGTATGGTGTCCTTTAAATCTGTTAAAAATAAAGTCTTTGTTTCGCTCTATCTAAAATGACATTAATTTGACCCTTTTTAAAGGTATCTTCTCTTGTTTTTTGTTTTGTTTAGTTTTTTTCAGCCATTTTGTCAGTGCCTCCGCCTGTATAGATGCTTTAGACTTGTCTTGATTTCTAATCCACAACAAATGACGATTTTTAGGTTAAACGTTCAGAATATGGTTCCATATAAGGTTATATTTCAGCACTTCGCGAATGGACAGCGATGCTTAAGTAGCACGTAGAGCGCGTTCTCGCGCGTTCATGTTAAGTGCACTTTTAGGAAACACACGTGGAATTGCCGCGAGCGTTCGTAACCTTGCACGTAGAGAGCGCTCTTAAGAGCTAAGATACATCGTTATCGGGAAACCCGGCCCAGTTCAGTTCTCATATAATGGTGTCAATGACAGAACAAAATTATTGTTGAATATTATGTTCCTATACTTGCCTATACTTGACATAACAATTCTAAAACAATATAGTATGTACAAAAAGTAAGTAGAAAACTGTTTGAATACCATATATTTGCTTAAACAGTTTTTTTTATTCATTTTGTAGAATAGTATCCCACCACACTTAAGCATTGCTCCTGAAATACAGAGTCAACATTTGTTCTACAGCTTGTTCCAGATGATAAGCATGTATGTTTCTCAGACTAATTTGAATTAGATATGACAGTCTTCTTGAAAAATAACATGAAATATACTATTTGCAATCAATAAGACAACTCTATATACCCCAGGATATCCGTGCAGTACTTATGAAAGCCCCACATGTACCCTCTACTGTGGAGAACCTAGAGAGTAATACAATTACCACCCGGCAAAGACGTGCAATGGTGCGAATCATTGTTGCTCATCTTATTGAGAAATATGGAGAAACGTGAGTATTGGCTATTTTTTAACTGTATGAAACTTTCACATTTAAAATGACAAGCTTTCCTTTCATATTTGACAATCATAATGCAGACCATCAACAAAGAGACAACAAAAGCAATGGCCATCTCTTTAGTAGAGGCATTTTCCTGTCTGCGTGACCCTGAAGGCAATGGCTATGTGAGTATATCTTACTTTATTCTAATTTGTCTATTTCTGCAGTCACTAAACTTTCCTGTTCAGCCGAGTTATTCTGGTCTTAAACCAATCTTGTCTATATGATTGTGTATGTTTTGCAGTGTGTGTCTGGAATTATTTTGCTCACTCATGAAGCGGCCTTGTGTTTGAGTTAAGTCAGATTTCAATTTAATACATAACTCAATGGCCCCATTTACACTGCATGGTTCAAGTGACCCAAATCCGATTTTTTCCTCTCATGTGGCACAGATCGGATATGACCGGTGAACGTGTAAGCAGGAAAAAAACGTATGGATTCCGATTTTCTCAGATCGGATTCAGGCCTCACTCATATGTGGTAATAAATCGGATATGAATCGGATACGGGCATTTGCGTGTGCCGTGAAAGCAGACAAATCGGATATTCCCCAGTAAATGCGAGTCGTATGTCATTAAAAAAGAGACATCAACTCAGGTGGACACCACCATGGACACCACCAACTGAGATCCCATGACTTATTATAGGCGTGATGGAGGACGAAGGATACACACAGTGGAGCAATGCGGAGGTTTCATGTCTTTTGTACAGTACAGATGTAAACAACACGGCGATTACTGACCAACAATCGAGCGAAAGCGATGAACAGAGGAATGAGGGGCAGGTTGAAGGAGCCACAGAAGAGGACAAGATGCAGGAGGTGAGTGAGATTCATGTTAATCCTGAGAGTGTGGAGCAACCTGGATGCAGTTATGTTTCTGATAAATCCGGAAATGTAGACAATACTGATAAGAGTGAGGCCCAGAGTAGTGTTGGATGTATGGGTGAAGTTAATGATGTGGCACATGTTGAAGGCTTAGAGGACAGTATGGCTGATGAGATGGATAGTTATTCCCAGTGTACTGATGATGGAGATGATGATCAGTGTTCAGAGGGCTTAAGAGGAACTGACCAAGATCTGTATACTGTTGAACAAATTAATGCATTTCTTGATAAAACGAAAGGAAAAGCTGGTGTGGAAGTAACTGACTACTTCCCTGATATTGACAAGTTTATTGCTTCGGTTATATGGGCTAGGAAAACGGGCAACTACGAGGATCTTTCACAACAGAAGCGGTTTCGCCTTAAGAAGCACATTACTGTTCTCAGACAAGGAAAAAGGGCAGGGAAGGTGAGGGGGAAAACTAAATAATCTAAATGGCTTGTACTTTTTCTTTCTGTTCTTTCCTCTTTCTCTTCCCCTTGTTCATGGAAATCCTGAGGGTGGGTTCAATTAATAAGGGGAAGGGGATAGTTTTCTGAGTCATGGGACTAACTTAAGTGCTGGAGTAGCTGTGCTTTTTTCCCCTGTTCTCAAAATAAAGATTTTATCAAAAGATGAGCTGGTACCAGGGAGACTTTTGACTGTAAGGGCTGAAATTATGAATCTCAATTTCCTGTTTGTAAACATCTATGCCCCTAATATAAGAGCAGACCGAGTACAGTTATTTACTAAACTACAGCAGTTTTTAAAAGTACAGCAGGATGGCGATCTTATTGTATTAGGGGGAGATTGGAACTGTACTCTGGACTTTGTTCACGATAGGAATGGGGAAGAGCCTAATGCACACTCAGCTAATTGTTTAGCTAATATAATGGCGCTTTTCCACTGCATGGTACGGTACGGTTCGGTACGGCACGCTTTGGCGCTTTTCCACTGCATGGTACGGTACGGTTCGGTTCGGTACGGCTCACTTGTGGTGCTTTTCCACTGCATGGTACGGTACGGTACGGTGCGCTTCGGCGCGCTTAAATGGTACCTGATCTGTTGAGGTTCCAAGCGTACCGTACCGGTACTAAAATGTGACGTGAAACACTGCAGATCACTGATTGGTCAGACAGACAGAATCGTCACTACCAGCGTCATTGGATTTGCGACACGAGACCGCTATACAGAACCAGTAGACAACAGCCAACACGCTAGCACCTGTGTTTTACTTACTTGAAAAAAAAGAAGAGATCAACACTTTAAAAAGGAAATGGCTGAATCGTGGTCGAGGTGCAGACGTTCCTCTCGTTGGTTGCCTAGGAGCGGGTCCAGCGAGAGCTGGATGGGGCAAAACAGAATGAAAAAGTGTTCCAAGAAGTAGCAGCTAGCTCAGCTCTTAGCCGCACACGGCTATCACCGGACCTACAAACAGTGTAACGATCAGTCCCACCCACTTTGAATGGGTACTAACTGCAGTGGAAAAGCAACCGAGCTAGCGAACCGAACCGTGCCGTACCGAGTCGTACCACGCAGTGGAAAAGCGAAGCCGAACCGAACCGTTCCGCGCCGAATCGAACCGTACCGAACCGAGCGTACCATGCAGTGGAAAAGCGCCATAATAAAAAGTCTAAATTTTTCAGATGTATGGAGAGAGCATAACTTAGCAGTAAGGCAGTATACATGGATGAAAGTTGGTAATGGTAGTGTTTCTGGAGCACGTTTAGACCGTTTTTATACATCACATAATATGAGAAATAAGATTGTTAAAACAGATATTGTCCCTACAGCTCTGTCTGATCACAAACTTATTATAATTGAATGCATTATGACTGAAAGGAAGCATACAAGTTATTACTGGCATTTTAATGTAAAGTTTTTGGAAGATAAACAATTTTGTGAGAATTTTAATGTGTTTTGGAAAAATTGGAAAAATGAAAAATGTCTTTATGAAGATATTATTCAGTGGTGGGAGGTTGGTAAAGCGCACATAAAAGGGTTCTGTCAACAGTATGCTTCTCATACCTCTTTAATTTTGAAAAAGACATTAGAGTTGTTGGAAAAAGAGATTGTGGACATTGAAAAGAGTATGAATGACGGCGCTGGGAATTTACAAGATTTGTGGACTGAAAGGAAACATAAGTTGAGTTCCTTTTTAAATGAAAGAGTTAAAGGCGCTCTCGTAAGAAGTCGTTTCTTAACGATAAGAGACATGGATGGACCCTCTTCTTTTTTCTTCAATTTGGAGAGGAAAACAGGGCAAGAAAAACTGATGTATGTTTTAAAGGACATTAATGGATATAACACATCAGACCCAGTAGAGATGCGCAAACTTGCAGTGGATTTTTATTCAGATTTATATGCTGCTGACAAATCAGATGAACTGTGCAGAAATCAACTTCTACAAGATCTTCCTGTTTTAAAAGTGGAACACAAGCAATTTTTAGAGACTGAACTCACTTTTGAAGAGGTTACTGCTGCTGTAATGGGACTCTCCTCTGGATGCACGCCAGGATTGGATGGTTTACCTGCCGAATTTTATAAGGTTTTTTGGAAAGTTATTGGGTATGATTATTTTGAGGTAATCAAAAAATGCATCAATGAAGGAATTCTTCCTTTGAGTTGTCAGAGGGCAGTTTTAACGCTACTTCCAAAAAAAGGTGATTTAACTCTCTTAAAGAATTGGAGGCCGGTAGCAATTTTAGGCTCTGATTACAAAATCTTTTCAAAATGTTTGGCCAGTAGAGTAAATAGTGTATTGTATACGATTATACACAAAGATCAGTCTTACTGTGTAAAAAATAGATCTATAATAGATAACTTACATCTGGTGCGTGATATTTTTGATTTTGCTTCTTTTAACAACACTAATTTGGGTTTTCTGTCATTGGACCAGGAAAAGGCCTTTGACAGAGTTGATCACATTTTTCTTTTTGATACCTTAAAAGCTTTTGGTTTTGGCGATAATTTTATTTCCCAAATAAGACTGCTGTATGCTGGAGCGCAGTGTATGATCAAAATAGCTGGTGGCCTCAGTATTCCTGTAAAAGTCAACAGAGGCATTAGGCAAGGTTGTCCGTTATCAGGGCAACTTTATAGTATAGTCATTGAGCCTTTACTGTGTAAATTAAGAGAACAGCTAACAGGTCTACAAGTCAATACCATGGAGGTTGAGAGTCATATTAAGCTCTCTGCATATGCAGATGATGTCACAGTTTTAATTAAAACTCATAGTGATGTTCAAAGTTTAAAAACGGCTTTGGAATGTTATGGCAAAGCATCTTCAGCCAAGGTTAATTGGCAAAAAAGTGATGCTGTGTGGTGTGGTCAAGACTCTATTAGTCCATCACTTCCTGGTGGTTTGTTGTGGGGGAAAGCAGGGTTTAAATATTTAGGGGTTTATTTAGGGACAGATGAGTTTAAGGGGAAAAATTGGGAGGGCCTAGTGGAGAAAGTGTGTGCTCGGTTGTCTCACTGGAAATGGTTGCTGCCTCAGTTGTCCTACAGGGGGAGGGTCTTGGTCTGTAACAACTTGGTTGCGTCATCTCTGAGGCACAAAATGATGATCTTAGAGCCTCCAGAGGACCTAATAAGAAGAATTCAACAGCTCCTGGTGGATTTCTTCTGGTCTGGCCAGCATTGGTTGAAGGCACCAGTACTCTATCTGCCACTACAGGAAGGAGGACAGGGGCTGGTCGACATTCGAGCCAGAGTCAGAGCTTTTAGACTCCAGGCGGCTCAGAGACTGTTGTACGGAGAGGATGTAGGCTGGGCTGGAATAGCCTGCACCCTCCTGAAGAGAGCAGGTAACATGGGATTAGACCGCCACTTATTTCTCATGGACACTGGAAAAATAAACCTGAGTGGATTGACGTCTTTTTATAGATCGGTGTTAAGAACATGGGCTCTTTTCAGTTTCTCTCGAGAGCAAAATAATGTGAAAGGACTATGGCTGAGAGAAGAACCACTGTTTTTTAACCCTGCACTGGATCTGGATGTTTTTAAAACAGAATACCTCAGAAAAGCATTGTGGACTGCAAATTTGACCAAGATCGGACACTTTGTTTCCGTGGAAGGATGGATTTCTGCCGAGAACCTGGCTTCAAAAATGGGCCTACGGTCAGTTCGAGTGGCTGAGAGACTGTTGACTGGAATTTATGAGTTTTTACCAAAAGATTATAGAGACTCTTTAGAGACACATGCCGGGGAGGAGGAGACTCCTGTCTTTCCAGAGTTGTTTTTCTCACCTGACCTCAGAACATGGCAAGAAATGGAGAATGGATTACTTTCCTTTAATTCACCTCAACTTGGACTTTTTAGTAATGTTGCTAAGAAGATGATGTATGGACTGTGTGTAAAGGTGACGTATCTTGTGCAGCTGCAGGATGTGAGAGAGACTAAGTGGCATGAGATGTTTGAGCCAGGCGTTTCCCCTAAAGGCTGCTGGAGGTCCCTGTACAAACCCCCCATTGAGAAAAGGACTGGAGACCTTCAGTGGAGGATTGTGCATGGGATAATAGCCACAAACAGACACAGAGCACACCTTGACCCACAGGTGGGGGAGGGTTGTCCGTTTTGTGGAATTCAAGAAACGGTCTTCCATTTGTTTTTTAATTGTGCGAGGCTACACCTTTTATTTGTTCAAATGGAAGAGTGGTGTCAAACCCTGGGGGAAGTTTTTACACCTGAAAGGTTTATTTATGGGCCTAGGTACAGTAGAAGCAAAAGGGAGCGTCACGTTTTATTAAACTATTTATTTGGGCAAGCAAAGATGGCAATTTGGTTGACAAGGAAAAGTAAATTGAGTGATAAGGGACCAACTGATGTTGCTTCAGTATTAAAGGGATTAATAAAATCCCGTATTAACATAGAGTATAGTTATTATAAGTTGATAAATAATCTAGAGATGTTCAAATATAGATGGGGAGTTAATCAGTGTATTTGTGAAGTTGACTCTAATGAAGGTTTGCAATTTAATATTTGAGTGTTTTTTTCTTGTAAAACAGTACTCATAAGTGTGAAATGTGTATTTTTCAAATACTTTTTTTTCTCCCCTTTATAATGTTTATCTAACTTTTTAATTTTTGTATTAAAGAGACCCTTAAAGTCAAGTCTCTCTCTCTCTCTCTCTCTCTCTCTCTCTCTCTCTCTCTCTCTCTCTCTCTCTCTCTCTCTCTCTCTCTCTCTCTCTCTCTCTCTCTCTCTCTCTCTCTCTCTCTCTCTCTCTCTCTCTCTCTCTCTCTTTATGCTATTTTTGGGATATTGCTGTGGTGATATTTTAACCTCACGTGCAGTGGTTAAATTGGGCCGGGGCTCTCCGGGGCTCAGCCCCGGCACATAAGCCTGCTCGTTTGCAGTCAGTTGCCTACTAGAAATTATGTCACATACAATTTGATGAAAGTGATGCTTTTGAAAACATATTTCTGACAATAAATGAAAGATTTTTGAAATGGCATGTCTATTTTGTCTCGGCGGAGCTGAGATGAGAACAATCGGAACACGGCCGTAATTTTGTTCAGCTGCTTAATCTCGTTGTCAGTCGACCATGATCGCGCACCGCTCGCGCATGCGCATCTGACACGGATAAATGTACGCAGCAATAATGAATGTTCCTGGGAGACCGTGGTTGCGCGGGATGTGGATGTTCCAGAAATGTCAAAAAAAGTGCCCTGGCCTTGAATGACAAGGTAAGGAAAATAAGACTAAATCAAAATTAAATAACCAGGACTAGGTTGACCATGTGATTTTTCTCAGGAGATGTTTTGAGCATTTTACTTCAGATACCGGATTATCAGCAAACTGCCAAGAGAACTGCTAATTTAACGTTAGCTGGCTAACGTTACTTAAAATAAACTAGCAATCTATTCAGTCAGCATATTTGTATTTGATCTGTGTGAATTACAGAAATATAAGACTTGCTAGACCTAAGTTACTTTTAGCTACCAAGCTCTGTGGTTAATGAAAATTAAATCAACCATTTATTCTCCAACTTTCAGAGATAAATTGAAATGAGTGGAGCATATCCACCCAAGAAGAGGAAACTGACTTACTTCTTCAAAAGGTGGGGTGATATTCCAGACATGTTTAGCATGACTAGCTCTGTAACATGTTGGCAGTAGAGATGGGACAGTATGAAAATAATCAAAATTATCACAGTGTTCGGTATTATTGCGGTATTTTTAAAAGTGTGTTCAATATGTTCAGAAAGCACTGACAGCCTGTCAGTGACAGGCCTACACAAGCTGAACTAGTTTCAAAAAGTGTAACAGTGCTTAATATATTACAAAAATATAGGCAATATGCTTGTAAAAACTATTGAAAACGGTCTGAAACACTGTGAAAGAACTTGAACCAGATATGTCTGGCTGAGATCCAGGAAGATTTATTTACAACTCTAACGTGCAGTCAACTATGAAGTTGTATTTGAGGTTACATGTGAAGTTGGTTGTGGTTCTAAAATATAAACAAATAATAATGCACAATAATAAGCATCTGACTTACTATGAAAATTATTTACCAGTACTAAATATTATAGCCACCAGCATACAAGAAACAATACTAAGAATTACATTAATTTCTCTGTAATAATTAACATAATTTTTACCGTTACACCGGCAATGATCTCATCCCTAGTTGGCAGCAGACTTTACAGTGATGTACTCAGCAGACTTACCAGATGATTTAATTGACATCATATCAACATTCTATTAATGTTAAAGTTACAGAGCACCTGGCGTGTAAGAAAAGGCAGACTAATACTGAGGTGTTTGCATACCAGCCATTGTGGGAAGTAATGAAGTTATAGATGAGTGATGAGTTATAGATGTGTGTTCTCTGTACTGTTTTTAAGAATGTGTATGAAATTAAATGTAAAATCAAAATTAAATTACAAAGGTAAAACACAAATAAATTCAAATTTTGATTGTAAAACTAACCAGTGTTATCATCATTTTTATATCTTAAAGCTGCAGTCCGCAGTTTTCGCCATCTCTGTTCGAAATCTGCAATTGCAGTTATTCGCGGAATTATCAACTTTACGTGGGTTGTGTAATGAGGCAACCACTGGAGCCAGAAATCAAAACTTTGCCTTTTTATGTGTGTTGTGTGTGTGTGTGTGTGTGTGTGTGTGTGTGTGTGTGTGTGTGTGTGTGTGTTGTCGTAGTAAAGAGAGAGAATGGGAGAAGGAAGTTTGTATGAGGTGGACCTGGTCACCACAGACCCAAATCTTCTCAGCTGTTGCTACTGTCATATGCTGCACTGTCTCTCCATGTGGCACATTATGTTTAGCACATTGTATGGGTCACTATATCATAACAAGGTAATACAACGTGTAATCAAGTGATGACTGATTAACAGTAATGTAAATGCTAAATGTCCTAATACCTGTTGCAAAGTAAATGCTCTTAACCTTGCAGTTTTTCACATATCATGTAATACTCAATTTCTCCATTTCTTTGCACAAAACTCTCCAGAAAGTGCTATTTAATGGTTTATTTTTCAAAAAAAAAATCCCGGGGGGGCATGCCCCCGGACCCCCCTAGGGAGAGCACCCCCACTTAATAAATCCCAATTTAACCCCTGCTCACGTGCATGGTAAAGGTAAGACATCATTTATTTTTTCGAATAGGGCGAAAAATAGTTGTTAGAACAATTGTTTGAACTTTCGCGGGTATGGCGTCCTCTGTGACGCCGCCGCTGTCCATTGGACACGGGGTTCGGTTTGTCACTGATCCCGGTGTTACGATGGAAGAGGCTCTGCTTGCAGTTGGTGAACAGGTAGGTTTTGACAATATATCTCACGCGTCTCGAATGAACAAAGTGGCAGTTGTTTTTTTGAAGGACGAACGCTTGGTTCATAATTTGATTGAAAGTGGGGTTTTCATCAATGATTTATTTGTTCAAGTTTCGCCGTTATCATTGCCGTCGACAAGAGTAGTTGTCTCAGGTGTACCGCCTTTCATTCCGAATGAGCTGATTGAGCAAGAATTGCGTAGGTTTGGAAAATTTGCAAGTGGTTTTAAGACGGTGACGCTCGGGTGTAAAGATGCGCGTTTAAAACATGTAATCTCACTTCGTAGGCAAGTGTTCATGTTCCTAGACTCTCCAACACAGTCTTTGGATGTATCCTTTAAGATAAAGCATGGAGGAGGATATTATATTGTATATGCAAACTCGGGGAGCATGAAATGCTTTGAATGTGGTGATGTGGGGCATAAGCGTCTTGCTTGCCCGCATAGAGTACAAGCTGAACGCGCAGAGAATAATATTGAACAAACGCATGAAGTTGAGGATCAGCAAGTTGTTTTAGCCTCTAGCAGTGTGTCTACTGCTCATGGAGATCGCATGCATAGTCTAGTCAACGAGAATATTGAGGTAAATCGAGATGGTGAGGGAGATTATGTATCTTCGGAGCCATCAACTTCTGTTGAGAGCGCTGCGGTAATTCCAAAAGATAGAGAAATTACAGGACAACAAATCAGTGAAATTGAAGCCACGGGTGAAAGTGTGCCTATTGAAGGGAATGCTCTTGCTGCATCTAAGGAGAAGGAAGTGCTTACTCCATTGAATGTTGGAAGTCAGGTGGAAAGTGATGCTGAAGAGATGGAACAGGATGAGTCAGAGGGTGAAGGAGTTGATGGGTCAAATAGAGCAAAAGATTTGTATTCTTTGTAGGAAATCAATAATTTCCTGGATGAAACGTTTGGACAGTCAGTCAAGGTTGATGATCACTTTGATGATACAGAAAAATTTATCAGATCTGTGGCAATATTACAAAAGATGGTTGGTTTTGAGCTGTTGGATGAACGGAAACGGTATCGGTTGAGAAAACATGTCACGGGACTTAAAAAGTTTTCAAAGTCAAATAAAACTAGAAAAGGAAAAAAAAGCTCTAGTAAAAGTAAGTGATATCAGCCTCGATCATGTTGCTTTTTTTGCATAGTTTTTTTCTCTGTCTGTCCCTCTCTTTCTTTTTTTCTATGGGGAGTTTAAGAGTGGGCTCTTTAAACATAAATGGTGGGAGAGATAGACAGAAGCTAGAAATGGTTAAGGAGGTGCAAAAAATAAACAAACTAGACGTAATCTTTTTACAAGAAACCCATAGCATAATAAAAGATGAAGTTGATTGGGGTTTGTCTTGGGGTGGTCAAATATTTCTTAATCATGGGAGCAATGTGAGTGGAGGGGTAGCAATACTTCTTTCTAGTAACTCAAAAATTCATGTTTTAAGTTCCTGTGATTTAATTAAAGGTCGAGGTCAAATGGTTAAAGCTAACATAGAGGGTTTAATCTATTGTTTTATTAATATCTATGCCCCTAACATTGGGACTGAAAGAATAGTTTTTTTTCAATAATATAAAGAAAGCCCTTGAGTTAAATGACTTTGACTATCTAATTCTAGGTGGGGATTGGAATTGTACTGTTGATTTTAATAATGATAGGCTTAGTGAGGAGCCACATTTACAGTCTAGCAGGAATTTAAATAGTTTATTGGTTCAATATGATCTAATAGATGCATGGAGAATTAAGTTTCCCAATGAAAGGCAATATACATGGGTCAAAATCTTAGATGGAAGAGTGAGTGCAGCAAGACTGGATAGATTTTATTTATCACAAGGACTTCGATCAAAATTAACTGATAGCGTAATTAGACCAGTCGGATTTTCTGATCATCACCTTATTACTGTGACTATTTTTTTGAAACAAGAGGTTAGTAGATCTCAATGGCATTTTAATAATAAATTGCTTCAAGATGAAAAATTTTGTGGGAACTTAAAAATTCTTTGGCAGAAGTGGAGAGAAAAGAAAAATGATTTTGAGTCTTTAAATAAGTGGTGGGAAGTTGGAAAGGCCCAAATTCGAATTTTTTGTCAACAATATACTTCTTTTTCTTCTGTTGTGTTAAAACAGGCCATAAAGGAGGTTGAGGAGGCTATAAGAAAGATCGAAAATGACCTTTTAAATGGTGGGGAGGCTGAAAGCAATGACACGTTGAAAACTAAAAGATTGGAGCCGAGTTCCTTGCTGCAAGAGAAAGTTAAAGGGGCCCTTGTGAGGTCAAGATACATTCAATTAAAAGACATGGATGCCTCAAGTACCTTTTTCTTTGATTTGGAAAAAAGAAGTGTGAAAGATCGGCGCATGACATGTCTGAGATGTCCAGATGGGCATGTAACAACAGATGGAGGTGAAATGAGAAGATGCGCCACAGCGTTTTATACGGAGTTGTATGGCAAAGAACATTGTGATGTAGAATGTGTACAAGAACTCTTAGAAGGTCTGCCTAAGCTTAGAGGAACTGAACAAATTGAGCTGGATAAAGGGCTAAGCTTGGAGGAACTCACCATAGCTGTTAATCAGCTGACCTCAGGGCGCTCACCTGGAATAGACGGACTCAGCATAGACTTTTTTCAGCACTTCTGGGGGACTATAGGATCTGATGTTCATGAGGTCCTGATGAGCTCTTTTGAACAAAGCTTGCTTCCAACATCTTGTAGAAGAGCTGTTTTAACATTACTTCCTAAAAAAGGAGATTTATCCCATCTTAAGAACTGGAGGCCTGTTGCGCTTTTATGTACTGAATACAAAGTGCTTTCTAGAGCTCTGTCTAATAGGCTGAAGCCTTATATTGGCTTACTTGTGCACATGGATCAGACCTATTGTATCCCAGATCGGACTATAATGGACAATTTATTTTTAATGAGAGATGTATTAGATGTGTGCAAGGTGTATGATCAAAATGTTGGACTTTTATCCCTGGATCAAGAGAAAGCTTTTGACAGGATTGATCACAGGTTTTTGTTTTCTGTTCTAAAAGCTTTCGGTTTTGGAGAGAGATTTATAGCTTGGATAAGTCTCCTTTATAACGGAGCATCATGTATAGTCAAAGTAGGGAGGGGGCTTAGTCGACCAATACCAGTGGAAAGGGGAATAAGGCAAGGTTGTCCTATTTCAGGACAGCTGTATTCACTGGTTATTGAACCCCTGTTGTGCATGTTAAGGAATAACTTGAATGGGTTTAGGTTACCAAACTGTGATTTTGAGTCCCCTTTAGTGGTGTCAGCATATGCTGACGACATTAATTTATTCATCAAAATGACGATGATATATGTACAACAGTAAAAGCTTTGGAGTGTTATGAGAGGGCTTCCTCGTCAAAAGTCAACTGGGATAAAAGTGAAGCTTTACAAGTGGGGAAGTGGGAAAATGAAAAGCTGCCTTGTTTACCTGGAGGTTTAAAGTGGGGAAAAAATGGTTTAAAAGTGTTGGGTATTTTCTTTGGCACACAGCAATATCAAGAAAAGAATTGGGAGGGAATAATGGAGAAGGTATGTGCTAAAATGTCGGTGGAGGTGGTTGCTGCCCCAGATGTCGTACAGAGGACGTGTGTTAATAGTGAATAACTTGGTGGCGTCCATGTTTTGGCATAAATTCATAGTGTTAAATCCACCAAAAGCACTGATTGAAAGATTACAGAGGAAAATTTTAGATTTCTTTTGGTCAGGCTGTCATTGGATTAGAGCTGCAGCCCTTTATCTTCCTCTTTCTGATGGGGGGCAGGGACTTGTTCATTTATCTTCACGGATTGCGACTTAAATCTAAAATCTGCACAGAGATATTTATATGGGAATGGGTTGAGGTGGCATGAAACTGCAAAGCTGCTTCTACAGAAGGTAGGGAGGCTGGGGTATAGTAAGCAACTTTTTCTGTTAAAAACTGAAGAAGTAGATTTTGGAGATTTAACATCTTTCTATGAATCAGTTTTTCATGCTTGGCAGATTTTGAAGTTCTCAAGAGATTTTACTGCGATGCCTGGAATGTGGCTCTTTGAAGAACCTTTGTTTTATAATGATTTTATTTGCGTAAGGTCATTAAAGTCTGCCAGTCTACGCTCAGCACTGAGAGAGGCAGGATGCACAAAGCTAGGCCATCTCTTTAGAGCCATGCGCTCACCCCTAGTGGAACTGGGTCAGTTGGCCAATATAAGATCTGAGAGATTAATTTAAAAAATAGTGGATGAGGTCTGTGAGTCACTGCCACAGTCACTGAAAGCTTTTGCCAGTGATAGTGATGTGTTGGGTCAGTGGGAGGACGGGTGTGAATATGGTTTCCCCAACCTTGATATATCTCTAACAGTGGAAGAGAGGCTTGGCATAGAGAATAGTTTTCTTTCATTTTCAAATGTGCAGCTGGGGTCATTTGAAGAGCTGGGCAAGGAAAGAATGTATATTCTGTGTGTGAAAATGCTCAATATGAGAGCTTTGGAGGGAATGAAACCATCAAGGTGGTTTGATTGTTTTGGCCCAGATCAGTCTGTGAAAGGCTGTTGGAGATCTCTGTATAATAAACGAACAGGAGATCTCCAGTGGAGGATAATACATGGGGCCATAGCCACCAACAAACATGTAGCCCATTTAGATCCCAGTCAAGGGGTGGAATGTCCCTTTTGTACCCAAGATGAAACTTTGGTTCATTTGTTTTGTGGATGTTGTAGGTTAGGAGAGTTGTTTCATTTATTAGAACAGTGGTGTTTGAGTTGGGGAGAATGTTTTTCTTTTTCTTTGTTTATTTTTGGACCAAAGTATTCGGAAAAAAAAAAATTAACACAAGTTTTGATGAATTATGTGTTTGTAGTGGCTAAACTTTCCATATGGCTTTCAAGGAAACATATGATTCAGAAAGAAGGGTCAAAAGAAGTGATTGGGGTGTTTTTAGGATTATTAGCAGCTCGCCTTAAAATCGAATATGCTTATCACAAGCTGATAAACAATGTACAGTGTTTTGCTGAAAAATGGTCTGTTGCAAATGTTCTTTGTGATGTTGATGATGATGGAGAGATGGTTGTGTCTTTTAAAATTACAAAGTGTGTATAAGATTAATGTAATAATGTTTAATTGATTGTTAAATTATGGATTAAACGAATATTTTTCAATCAATCAATCTCTCCTCTCTCTCTCTCTCTCTCCTCTCTCTCTCTCTCTCTCTCTCTCTCTCTCTCTCTCTCTCTCTCTCTCTCCTCTCTCTCTCCTCGCGAAGATATTGATAAGTTTTTTTCCAGATTTAGATAAATTTGTGGCATCTGTTATGAATGTAAGACAAGATTGCAGCCTAGAGGTACTATCCCAGCAGAAAAGGTTTCGACTAAAAAAATACATAACATCAATTAGGCAAGGAGTAAAACCAGGCAGGTCGAAACGCCGGGCCGTGAAAGGTAAACTAAAATAAGTGCACGATGGGTATCTATCTTTATCCTGGTATTCTTCTCACATTTCTGTTTTTTTCTGCTTTCCTACACTATTTTATTATGGATGTCCTAAGAGTGGGGTCCCTAAATGTAAATCGTCTTAGGGCAAGTAATAAATGGTCATTGTTAAAAGAAAGCATAACGATTAAAGAAATTAATGTGATGTTTCTACAAGAAACACACAGTGATCTAAATAATGAAGTAGATTGGGGTTTGTGGTCTGGAGGTCAGTTTTCTTAGTCATGGGACAAATTTAAGTGCAGGGGTGGCAATATTGTTTTCTCCTGAATTAGATGTAAATATTTTATCCATCAATGAATTGGAAAAAGGGCGACTTCTTCTAATTAAAGCTAAAATAAAAGATTTGTGTTTTGTCTTTGTTAATATCTATGCACCAAATATTGGTAAGGACATAATTAAGCTTTTTGAGATGCTAAAAAATACTCTTGTTTCTCTTTCACAAGAGGATTTTTTAATTATAGGTGGAGATTTTAATTGCACCCTTGATTTTGTTATTGACAGGATTGGAGAAGAACCACATCCGTCCTCTGCTAAAGTTTTGAAAGCAATGATTACTCAGTTAGGGCTAGTAGATGTGTGGAGGGAAAAGAATAGAGACGTGAGACAATATAGTTGGATTAAAGTGGCAGAAGGTAGAGTTAGTGCGGCACGTCTGGATAGAATTTATTTACAAAAAAATCAGTGTAATAGAGTGATTGGTGCATATATCACACCCTGTATTATCTCTGATCATCAGCTCATTTTAGTGAATGTTGTTTTATCAGAAACAAAACCACAATTCTTTTATTGGCGTTTTGATATTAAATTAATTCAAGATGTTAATTTTTATGAGAATTTTCAAGTGTTTTGGAATTGTTGGGTTAAAGAAAAAAATGAATATGAAAATCTGCTTCAGTGGTGGGAAATAGGGAAAACACAGATTAAGCTTTTCTGTCAACAATTTACGGCACATACTTCCAGTCAAATTAAATATAAAATGGCAACATTGGAGGAAGATATTTTAAAAATTCAAAATATGTTAATTGATCAAAACAATGTAAATTTACAAGATGATCTTAGACAGAAGCGACAAGAGCTAAGTAATATGTTAAACGAAAAGGTAAAAAGAGCTCTTGTAAAATCACATTTTGTTTCTTTACAAGACATGGATGCTCCCACAAAATATTTTTTTAATTTGAATAAAAAGTGTATTCATACTAACTATATGCATGCATTACGCACACCTGGTGGGAAAGTTACTTCAGATCCTTTGGAAATGAGGAGACTTGCTGTTGATTTCTATGTGGACTTATATGCCAAAGAGTGCACAGGAAATTTTGTCGCAGATGAACTTTTTAACAATTTGCCTGTGCTGGATGAAGAACATGTAAAGAACTTAGACTCTGATCTGACATTTGAGGAAGTTACAAAAGCAGTGAATCAACTTTCATCTGGTCGTGCACCAGGAATCGACGGATTACCAGCAGAGTTTTACAAAACTTTTTGGGAAATAATCGGAAAAGACTTTTTTAAAGTTGTACAGGAAAGCTATAAAGCTGAGGTTCTACCAAAAAGTTGTCAACGAGCAGTGCTCTCTTTGATCCCAAAGAAGGGAGATCTTTGTCTGCTAAAAAACTGGAGACCAGTAGCTGTTTTATGTTCCGATTATAAAATATTATCAAAGTGTTTGGCAAACAGACTTAAAGGTGTTCTTGATGTATTAGTACAAAAAGACCAAACATATCGTATACCAAAAAGGTCTATTTATGATAATTTGTTTTTAATGAGAGATATTATGGATTATGCTGGAATATATAATGTTGATTTTGGGCTGCTTTCTCTGGATCAGGAGAAAGCTTTTGATCGTGTGGATCATCACTATCTTTTTAAGGTTCTTAAGTGTTATGGGTTTGGAGAACATTTTTTATCATGCACTGTTAGACCTTACCAGGTTTTTTTACAGTAAAATACTGGCAACACTGTTGCCAGTTATTTACTGTAAAAATGCACTAAAACTCGAATTAACTAATTTCACTTGCAGAAACCGACTGCATTAAACTGTCATTTAAAAGTATTAACTAAAATGTATAATGCATTAATAACAGGAGCAAAGTATTATTGCGAACTTATTTAATTAGAAACCACAAAAATTAACTTTTGTAAATAAAGAGATTTCCACTGGACCAGCAACTACACAGTCACTGCCTTTTAAATAAAGCAACAAGCAGCATATCATCAATGTTTGCAGATCTTCTCCTGGACTGAAGCACAGGCTCTACTCTTCAGCACAATGGTGACCCAAAAACAAGATTTTACAGTAAACTACTGGCAACAGTGTTGCCAGTATAAATCTGTTTTATAACTTACAGTTTATTGCTGTTAAAATACATTTTGTGGGTGTGTCTTTTTATCTTTCACTGTTAACCCTTTCAACTCCTCAGGAAAATCCACACTACAAAGAGTAAAAAGTAACATTGACAGTGTTGCAGTGAGATAATTAAGGGAATATGTAAGTGATTGTTGAGCATTCGTGATGAACACCTGCTGTTAACAAGCAGAATCACTGAAGGAAAGAGAAACAACAAGAACAGAAAATAGAGAAACACAAGACCTACAACTGACTTCCAGCCATTATACATTATTACACTTATTATTAAACAGTATGGCTTTATTTCTGTCATACATCGACAGAAGTTGTTATTGAGATGTTTAATTGAAAATGTTTGGTTTGAAGTTACCATTAAAGAGATCAGTGTTTGCTTTAGTTGGTATGCTGATGCTGTAACATTAATTTTATTTTGATGCTTGAGCTGTGTTTATGCAAATCACACTTGTGCACACACACAGTTTATGAATGATTGGATTCGTCAAAATCATCATATTGCCTGTTTACTCACTAAAGAATTCATTCTCACTCATTAGAGTTTAATCCTCAGTCAAAAGTGTTACATTACCAAAACCGTAATAAATTGCAATGACTCATTTTTTAACACATCATACATAAACCAAAAAAAAAAAAAAAAAACAGAGCTACACAGACACGTAGAAACACAGAGATATCAAAATTTAGCACATTAATCTCAACAATGGTGGCAATATTTTTTTTATTCATGCAGCAGTGCATGCTGGGAGTTTTATACTATCCTGGAACCCAGCATGCACTGCTGCATGAAACTTTTGATTGTTACCATTGTTGAGATTCATATTATAATTGTTGATGTCTGTGTGTGTCTGATTCAAGCAGGATATTTTTTTAAGTACAATATATGATTATAATATTCTTCAGAAGACATGATTAACCAAAATATTGATTTCATGTAGTAGATTCATAGATTTATTTTATTCCCATAAATTCATGTAAGTTTCATATTAAATACACATATATTCAAAGAATATATACAGATCTCAAAATCAGAAGAGTCCGGGATGATTATGACATCATCACAGAAGCCAAAAATACCAGATCAACTTCCTCTTGACTTTTTCTTGCTACAACAAATGTGCTTTATAAACTCACTGTTACAGCAGTCAGAGAGAGATTAATGTAAGAAATCCAGGGACAAGAGACCAACTAAAGCAAATACTGATCTCCATTATGGTGACAAAAAACTTTATTATTTTTACTTTATTATCTGTTAATTCTCAACAAGAACTTTTGTACATGTATGACAGAAATAATTATAAACTGGTTTGTAAACTGGTTTCACACTCAGTGTTGCTGGAAGTCAGTTGTAGTTTTTGTGTTTCTCTTTTTCAGTTCTTGTTTCTCTGTCCTTCAGTGATTCTGCTTATCAGGTGTTCATCAGTGTCTCAATTCACTCACTTTTTTTTAGTCAAGTGGACTATATTAGTGAACTAATGTAGGGAATAGTGAATGAGGGTATAGGGTGTGATTGTGAACACAGTCTCTGAGTGTCAACTTTGAGAGCTGTAAATTCACAGTATATTCCTGTAGGCTAGTTTTGTTTTCTACGGTATATTACTGTTTTAATGGAAAATGGTATGATATTGTATTTTATACAGTATTTTACTGTAAAAAACCTGGTAAGGTCTAACAGTGTGGATAAGAATATTATATACTGACGCTGTAAGCATGGTTAAAATAGGAGGAGGTTTAAGCGTACCAATTCAAATGAAAAGAGGGATAAGGCAAGGGTGGCCTATGTCGGGTCAGTTATATACCTTGGCAATAGAGCCTCTACTTTGTTTATTAAGAAGTAAACTGACGGGCGTTCTAGTAAGTAATAAACCAGAAGCTGAAGCTATTAAACTTTCTGCTTATGCAGATGATATAACTGTTATGGTTAGTAATGCACATGATATTCAAGTTATAAAGGAAGCTCTTATTATTTATGAAGGAGCATCATCAGCCAAACTTAACTGGCAAAAAACAGAGGCGTTATGGTGTGGTTCAGGAGGAAGCTCTTTACCTGAATTACCAGAAAATGTCAAGTGGGGGAAGTCCGGTTTTAAATTTTTAGGAGTATATCTTGGTAAAGAAGAATGTAGGATGAAGAATTGGGAGGGCTTAGTAGACGGAGTGCTTGCAAAGTTGTCTAAATGGCAATGGCTGCTTCCCCAGTTATCCTATAGGGGAAGAGTCCTGATAGCCAACAATCTTATAGCTTCAACCCTTTGGCATAAGTTGATGGTTTTGGATCCTCCAAAAAACATAATTGAAGATATTCAAAAGACTCTTGTTAAATTCTTCTGGTCAGGACAACACTGGCTAAAGGCTGCTGTCCTATACCTTCCAGTTCATGAGGGAGGACAAGGATTAATTGACATTTGGTCTAGGATTGCTGTTTTCCGTTTGCAAGTGGCACAGCGTCTTTTATATTGTCAGCATCAGCAGTGGATGGACGTAGCATGTGCTTTGCTGCAAAAAAAAACAGAAGAATGGGGTTGGATAAGCAATGGTTTGTCATGTCATTTGATGGACTAGCATTGGAAGGATTGGCTGGTTTTTACCAGAGTGTGTTGCAAGTTTGGCAGACTCTATCTTTTTCAAGAGAATGGGAAGGATCCAATCAGTGGGTATATGAAGAGCCTTTGTTTTTCAATCCACTGATCTCTGTTGAGTTGCTGAACTCTCCCACTGTAAGGTCAGCAATGGTGAAAGCTGGAGTCTCCAAAATATGTCACCTACGCAGGGGACTGAGCTGGATATCTGTGGAGGAACTGGCACAGAAGGTGGGCTTCAGGTCTGAACGTTTCATCAAGAGGATGTTGGATGATCTTGAGGAGGCCCTCCCTGTTGCTATAAGGATTTTATGAAAGTTTCTCCTGTGGTGAGCTGTGATGCCAGAGTAAATGCCCATTTTCCTGAACTGTGTGTTTCCGTAAAAAAAGAAGACTGGCAGGAGGATGGCAGCAAGTTGCTTTCTATGGATACACCAGAACTGAACATTGTTAGTATGTTGAGTAGACAAACACTTTACAGAGCTTGTGTAAAAAACCATACATTTCCAACGTCTTAAGGATGTAAGAGACACTAAATGGACTATGGTGTTTGAATCAGGCTCTTCCCCGAAAGGTAGCTGGGGGTCCCTGTACAAAAGACCCATTGAGAAGAGGGTGGGTGATCTTCAGTGGAGAATTGTACATGGGATTTTAGCTACAAACAGACACAAAGCACTCCTTAATGTCTCAGACGATGAGGGTTGTTCTTTTGTGGGGTCTTTGAAACAGTTTTTTCATCTTTTTATTGAGTGTCCACGTTTAGAACAAATCTTGGGTTTAATGGAAAGCTGGAGTATGCAGCTTTTGGGAAAGTTTAATCAAGAATTGTTTATTTTTGGTCCCAAATATGCAACAAAATATAAATCCAAAGTGGTTTTATTAAACTTCTTGTTTGGTGCAGCAAAGTTGGCAATCTGGTGTACTAGAAGAAATAAAGTAGAAGGGAGGGAAAGTGTGGACACTGTTATGATGATGAGAGGTTTTATAAAGAAGAGATTAACAATGGAGTATGCATATTTTAGCTTCATTAATGATGTTAACTCTTTTTTCATGTGTGGGGAGTTGATGGTTTTATGTGTGAAGCTGATGATCAGGGAGTTTTTGTATTTAATTTATGAGGTTTTTTTGTATTCTATTTATTTTTATTTATTTGTTTCTTTTTTCCCCTCTGCTTTGTGGAAAATATAAATACATGTATGTTTTAATGGTTTTTATTTTTTAAAAATTTAGGTCACTCATGTTTATATTGATTAATTAAAGAAGACCTAAAAGTCAAAAAAAGTCTCTCTTCTCTCTCTCTCTCTCTCTCTCTCTCTCTCTCTCTCTCTCTCTCTCTCTCTCTCTCTCTCTCTCTCTCTCTCTCTCTCTCTCTCTCTCTCTCTCTCTCTCTCTCTCTCTCTCTCTCTCTCTCTCTCTCTCTCTCTCTCTCTCTCTCTCTCTCTCTCTCTCTCTCTCTCTCTCTTCCTCTCTCTCTCTCTCTCTCTCTCTCTCTCTCTCTCTCTCTCTCTCTCTCACACACCTTAATATGGATATTTACAGTAATGGATGTCTTTATGTATTTTTTTTTAGACTGAGGATCTATCTGTTATCCAAGACATGCACCAAAAGAGACAAAGGTCTGAAGAGATGCGGTGTGCATCTGTGGTGCAGGTGAAAGACACACCTGTTCCATCACATGGTATTTATACTGAGTTGAGTTGAATCTCTCTCTCTCTCTCTCTCTCTCTCTCTCTCTCTCCTCTCTCTCTCTCTCTCTCTCTCTCTCTCTCTCTCTCTCTCTCTCTCTCTCTCTCTCTCTCTCTCTCTCTCTCTCTCTCTCTCTCTCTCTCTCTCTCTCTCTCTCTCTCTCTCTCTCTCTCTCCTCTCTCTCTCTCTCTCTCTCTCTCTCTCTCTCTCTCTCTCTCTCTCTCTCTCTCTCTCTCTCTCTCTCTCTCTCTCTCTCTCTCTCTCTCTCTCTCTTCTCTCTCTCTCTCTCTCTCTCTCTCTCTCTCTCTCTCTCTCTCTCTCTCTCTCTCTCTCTCTTCTCTCTCAGGTATGCATCAAGTGAACAATACAACCCGAGGTGTGTTCAGCCCTTGTTCCTAAATACCAATTCTTGAGATAAAGGACAGAAAGGGATGTAAGAACAAGAGTTTTTCAATTTCATAAACCCTTTAATACTTCCTTGATACTGTTATCTTGAAAGTTATACATGTTTGATTAATATTGTTCATTTTAGGGAGTCATGGCATGAGATTCTTGATAACAAATTCAAGAAAGAAACATCACCCTTGGTTGACATTGAAGAGATAAATAAAGATTGCAGCAGATTCGGGAAAGTAAAGAACCAGATGATTTCTCAGAGCATCCAACAGACAAGTGTCTCCAAGAAGGAAACTAATAAAGAAATAAGTATGCCAAATGATATGACACCTTAATATGGATATTTACAGTAATGGATGTCTTTATGTATTTTTTTTTAGACTGAGGATCTATCTGTTATCCAAGACATGCACCAAAAGAGACAAAGGTCTGAAGAGATGCGGTGTGCATCTGTGGTGCAGGTGAAAGACACACCTGTTCCATCACATGGTATTTATACTGAGTTGAGTTGAATCAGAAGGGGACAGGTGGCGGGAATATATGGCTCTTGCCATAGAACCAATGCAATGTAAAAACTGTAACATCTCATTAAATGGACAAAAACAACTGTTCAAACGGATATCGCTGTGTGAAGTGTTTTATGTGTGAGGAACATCTTACCACCTGTCCTGGGCTTATAGGAAAGCCACTACAAATAGTTATGTTATTTAAGAATAGCATACCTATAAGTGTTTTTTTTTTTTTTTTTTTTTTTTTTTTTGTGGAAAGAGTGAATCAGGAGAAAATGAATACAAATTTCAATCCCTTGTGACCCAATATCTGAAATCTCAGAAAGTGCTTCTTCATCCCTCATCTTCATCATCACAATTTTCCTCACATTTTGAAATGTGATTGTTTTCCAACTTTATTTTCTCCAGTATAATGTCATTTTCCACATCTTCACTCCTTACATTGTTCACAACCATTTCTGTTATTTAATTTTCAAAACCACACTATCCTCAATCTGGTCATTTTGTAATGAACCTTCTGTTTTATTATTTCAACTGAAATATACTTTTTGATAGTAATAATATAAAACAATTTATTATGTGTCACTATAATTTTTTTTTATATCAAAACAGTTTGAGAAAAGCACACACACTGTTCTTACTGTCTATGAGGATTTGATACACACATTTATTCTGTTTTATTTCAGTGCAGTTTATCAGTATTAATGTAATGAAGAGGAAATAAGAGTCTATAACATCTCACTGTTACTGATTTATTGTGCAGCTCAAAGTTATATGGGTAAAATATATCTATACACTCAAAAAAAATGATGTGTTGGCTTTACTTAACTTTGTTTTGTAAACAGGCACCACCGGTTCCACATAACTATGTTTCGTTAAACAAACATAATATGTTCATGTAACTTCAACATCATAGAATTTGGTCATTTTAAGCGACCCAATTAAACTCTGAGTTAATGAGTTAATTAAGTGAATAATTGAGTGATGATTGAGCATTATTGAAGACACCTGATGTTAACAAGCAGAATCTCTGAAGGAGAAAACCAGAATTTTTAAGCCACCATTATGGAGATACGTATTTGTTTTAGTTGGGCTCTTGACCATTAACTTATTAACTTTAGAATTTGTTTGGTTGCTGTACATGAGTTATAACAGCCGAATGAACAATGAACTAAGGAGATCTGATGGTGTTGGTTGTGTTTTAACGTAATAAGTATTTCACATCATTTGACCTCAAACACTGAACTCATATTGAACCCAATTTCTGAGTTAAGTTTACCTTACTGTCATTGTAGAGCATACTATTTTTAGCCTTTTCAATGAAATTCAAATGACCAAATCAAGAAATAAAAAATACATTTCTTAAAAAATATACTGAGTAGGCACACACAGACATCAGGAATCAACATATGAATCTCAGCAATGGTGACAAACAGATCATAAGCTCATTATTTATTCATGCAGCAATGCATGATGGGAGCCATGAATGAGTTTTGATTGGTGGCACCCAGAATGCACTGCAACATGCTTTATAATTGTCACCATTGTTGAGATTCACAGGCTGATTCTTGATGTCTGTGTGTGCCTACTCAAAATATTTTTTAGGAAGTTTCTTTTTTGTTTATTGATTTGTTCATTTGAACTTCATTAAGTCTAAAAATAGTATGCTCTACAATGACAGTGCTGCTATTATCCGTAAGGTGATGTCAACTCAGAAATTCAGTTTAATATGAGTTCAGTGACTCAGGTCAAATGATTGTGAAATAATGATTATGTTAAAACACAACCAACACCATCAGATGACCTTTGTTTATTGTTCATCCAGCTGTTATAACTCATGCACAGCAACCAAACAAATTCTAAAGGTAATAAGTTAATGGTCAAGAGCCCAACTAAAAGTAATACTTATCTCCATAATGGTGACTTAAAAATTCTGGTTTTCTCCTTCAGAGATTCTGCTTGTTAAAGGGTCATGAAACCCCCTATTTCAGCTCAAGTCTAGCTCACAATCTTTTTGAAAAATGCAACTTAAATGGGCGTGGATGCTGTGAGAAGAAGCGAGGGAGTGGGTGTGGTTTGGCCATCACTGTCATAGCCAGTGGCCCATGCATATCGACTGTCACTAAAAAGCAGTGGTAAAACGTGAGGAAATGCTAGATTTTTTTTATAGCTGGCAAAGTTAATGTCTAATGAAATACACTGACACTTTATTATTGTCCTTTCAAAAGTAACTGAATGCCCTGCTACATATATTAGCCTACTACAGTAATCGTAATTCTATTTTAAACATATTAATGTAGACTACATGTATAATTATAATGTCATTATAAAATATATAGTTGTTTATATAGACACTAAATGCATATATTTGAAAATAATTAATTTTCCGCTTAAAAAAAACAACGTTCCGTGCATAGCCTAATATCTACGCGCCCGCTGAACTCCCATAATAAAGATGGCTCTGTGAGGACTTCTCATTTTAGACACACACACACACACACACACACACACACACACACACACACACATACCTCTGAAGGGATAGAAAAGTCCTCGGGACTTGGTACCGCATCACTCGCAAGACGCAACCTGCATTGGTCGTCAACAAGGCGAAGTCCACCATTCTCTCTCGAGAAAAATGTTTGCGGCACACGCTATAGTTTAGATGTGTCCGTGGTTGATCAAACCAACCGCCCGGAGCCAGAGTTTAGCCCTGGCAGCATCGCGGGGAAACATATTCAAACCACTTGGACTTTTGCACCACGAAAACAAACACTGCGTCCCATGATTGTCTCTCTCATCTAGGCTACTACGCGATATCACAGTTTGACATGTCTGTTATTGGAAAGACCCACGTGGTGTCATGAATAATTAAGAGACAGTGTCTTCTCATAGGATATGAACTCAGTCTCATTAATAATTATGAGACACCGATGAGTCATCAAGCACTCACAGTGCACGGCCACGTCACAGCCTGTGACGTGGACACGATGAAGATTTTAAACCCGGAAGACGAAAAAAGCGGAAAAAAACTAAAATGTAACCATTTTAACCCTATTATTAAATCTAACAGATGCTAACATTGTCTTCAATGGTGTTCAACACACATACCTCTGTTAAAATCTCAGAAAATTTGGTTTGGGGTTTCATGACCCTTTAACATCAGGTGTCTTCAATAATGCTAAATCATCACTCAATTATGCACTTAATTAACTCATTAGCTCAGAGTTTAATTGGGTCGCTTAAAATGACCAAATTCCATGATGTTGAAGTTACATGAACATATTATGTTTGTTTAACGAAACATAGTTATGTGGAACCGGTGGTGCCTGTTTACAAAAAAAAGTTAAGTAAAGCCAACACATCATTTTTTTGAGTGTATCTGTTCTGAAACATCAACACAGTTTCACTGATGATCCAGAATAAACACAAAACCCAGGATAGAGCGGCTGAGTGAATGTGGTCTGGACGGTGTGGATGAGGCTCATTGTGTCAGAGACGCTGTAGAATGACAGAGTTCCTGCACTGTGATCCACATACACTCCTATTATTCTGCTGATGGACTTTACAGGGAGAGGAGTGTGTATTTTATTGTGCCAGAATGAGTATCTGGAGGAAGAGTAGGACAATCTCCAGGACTGATCATTATATCCAAATCCACACTCAATACCCGATCCCTTCCTGCTGATGCTCTTATATGACACTGATATACTCACACCATCATCTCCAGTCCACTCAATCTCCCAGTAACAGCGTCCACACACACTCTCTCTACACAACACCTGATAATAATGATCAAATCTGTCTGGATGATCAGGATACAGCTGCTCTGTGTCAGTGTCAGTAATCACTCTGTTCCTCTCTGAGAGACTGAGGCGTTTATGCACTGTGTTCAGATCCAGAGTCAGCTGATGGGAATCTGATGGAGAGAAAACACATCAGAAACAGGAATTATGAATCTGTCTGAGCAAATCCTCATTTACATGATCAATTATAAAACTCTTCTATCATGATTGATTTCTCCTTCTACAGGAAGAACGTCTCGTTTATGTATGTAACCCTCGTTCCCTGAGTAGGGAACGGAGACGTTATGTCGGATGACGACGAATGGGGTTTCGCTTAGAAAGCCTATCAACTTCGAGTATTACAAAACGAGTTAATGGCAAAGAAATGCCATGGGTCTGCGGAATTTGCATGACGTAACTCCGTCCCACCTCGTGGGTATAAAAGGAGGAAGTCCGCAATATCCAGATATGTTTCTTCTCTGAGGAGCCAAGACTGAGCTCAGGCGATCCCCGCGGTACAGCGGAATTGGCAGGCAGACGTAACGTCTCCGTACCCTACTCAGGGAACGAGGGTTACACACGTAACCGAGACGTTCCCTTTTGTTGTCACTCCGAGTTACGTCGGATGACGACGAATGGGGTTCCAAGTCTAATCACGCCACCTTCACAGCTGTCTTCCAGTGCCCTGCGTAAATCTGAGATCCCTGTCGTGAGACTAGCACGGACGAAGGACTCCTATTTAACACAGGAATACCAAGATACAGTGGGGAGCATATCGCATACTTTAGAGGAAATATGCAAAATATTGCCAGCCCAAACGGGGGGGGACTTAGAGAATACACATATGACCCGAAGGAAGCATATGAACACTGGGGTATCCAACCGCAGGTGGAATATTTGAAGAGTTTGGTTCCAAAACGCGATAAATCCATTTTGATTATTTTGAGTAAAAATGCGTTTTCTTTACCAAGAAAGTGGAAAGATGAAAACCACTATTTTCTGTTTCAAACTTTCACAAAGCATTTCTAGGTTATAATAACAAAAAAAATTAAAATCCAGGTTTTGATTTTCAAAGATTTATTATAAAAACGGGTTATTTTTTTCCTCAAAATGCAATAAATCCATTAAAAAATTTTTTTCAAAATGCAATTAATCCATTGAATCAATATAACATTTATTTTTCATATTGAAACTGTTGAAAATACACAACAAAGTAAGTTTATTAGTATAATAATATTAGTATAATATCTTTAGTAAGTTTTCACAGACAAAAACACGTAGCCTACTTTCACAAAGATTCCCGAATTTTTGACGGTGATCAGCTGTAAAATGACTTGGTCCTGCTCGGTTTCCGTTGACTTTGAATAAAACAATTGTTTTTCAAAAGATCCCCTGGGTCAATGTGTCAGCGTGACAGAAGTTTGATGCTGCTGTCCTGTGAGAACAAGCAACAGACGGCATTTTTCCTCCTCCCGAGTGCCTCATCTTCTTAATCTCCTCACGTAAATGATTCGATTTCGATGCCTTACGTTTCTTACCCACCGCAGAAACAACAACAGGTTCATCAATACCGTCAAAATTATTATTATTTTTGTTTGTTTGTTGATCGAAAAGTACAAAATAGATAAGAAAAGGAAGCCGAGTGTATTTAAAGCGCAGCCGTAACTGTTTGCATTGCGTGGAATGGTGCGTTGTGATTGGTTGAGCGGATGTATCGCATTCTGCAGAGAAAGGAGACTGGCGTTTGTCGCGGTTTGGAAAGAAAGGGAGAAAACATGACAGAATAACACGGCGGATATTGCATTTTATTTAAAATTAAACATTGACTTTTCAATACCGAGCAGATACAATACTGATTTGTGCAGTAACTCATTTTTTTTTTTAAAATGGCGTTTATCGCGTTTTGGAACCAAACTCTTCATTTCAACCCCAGGGGTGGCAAGGTGGCTTGCCAAGGGAAAGACACATGCTCAGAGAGGCTTACAGTGGGAATACACATGTGGGGGTTGCTCCGGAGAGGGACCATGCACACGGGAGGCACCTGACCGACGCTCAGGCAAGAGAACTGGTGCCAACGTCAGGAGTGCAGGAGGAACTCAGGTCTTTCAGAGAAGCTCACCTGAGGAAAATATCGCACGTATCCAGTCCGTGGAGTGGAATGGCGAGCAAGCGAAGACACCTGAGCGGGTCCAATACTAGCTGGTTGAAGCGAGTACATGAGAGGACACTGGCTCCACTCGTAGATTATAGAATCTGGCGAATGTGTTAGGTGTTGCCCAGCCTGTAGCTCTGCAGATGTCTGTTAGCGAGGCGCAGTGTTGGGAAGGATACTTTCAAAACGTATTTCGTTACAGAATACAGAATACATGCCCCAAAATGTAATTTGTAACGTATTCCGTTACGTTACTCAATCTGAGTACTGTATTCTGAATACTTGGATTACTTCCGTATTGAATTGCATTTTATAAGTGTAGGAATGCGGAATGGTGATGCGATGGTGACGCGTTGTAATATGTAGGGATGGCGCTGCCAATAAAGCACCTAAAAGCTGTCACAAAGAACCGGCAAAAGTATTGATTATGAATATGTAAAATATAGCAAGGAGATTTTTTAATTGTTTATTAATAAACAAGTGTTTTCTGTGTCACTGTCGCCTGCAAAGATGAAGTTGGCGATGCTGACTCGCGATCTTTGCAGTAAGCTAGTGAACGCACCAGAGAGAAATGCGCATTTCATACGGATTACATAAGCAGAACGCAGTCTGTTTTGTTTCGTTTTGAATTGTTCTGTTTAAATGTAGACATGTCTGTGACTGTGAGGCAAGAATAATCTTACGCTAAGTTTCGGTTCATAAGAGACAAGCTCCAGTTCACACGCCGGCGCCTCGATGTCGTGAAATATTTATCCTACTTCTTATTTATTAAATCAATTGGTTGATGAAACGTTTATTAAAATTAAGATACAATTAATACAAAACGAAATTCCCTTTAAAGAAAGGCTTTGTGCTTTCTGTTTGAGGTCTCTGCGTGAAAGTTTTAAAGCAGTCTTTTAGTGCCGCTTTCAGAGTGGTCACGTTCGTTGTTTTTTCCTCATAAATGCGAACGCGAAAAAATTAATAAAATGTATATTTTATGTTCTGTGGAGAGTCAACCCTTCTTCATCTGGTATATTAGGTTACTTTTGGTTTGAGCAGAGTGTAATTCACAGAAGTAGTTAAAGTCACGTTTTTGTGTCACGCATGTTGTCAACGCATCTGTAGACAGATATTTTTCTAATGTCTGGACTCCTTTATTACGGGAGTATATGGATATATAAACAGACGTTTTTAGATATAGGCCTATTCGTATTAAATGCATTTTCTGAGAATTTCTATTTCAAGTTTTGACTGCAAATGTCGCGTCCATAACGCTGGAATTCATCAATTTTAAATTATTTATTTTTTTGGTTTAGGTCTACATATTTTATAATGTTAACTTCAAATAATTCTTATAGTAATTTAAAGATGTGGTAGAATTGGATCTGGACGGGAAGGATAACTTACTTTAAGATGCTTCTTCAGGTTGGAGGTGGCGTCTTTGGACGCCGGTTGCTGGCAAGCAGAGGTTGCACTGCACATTTAGGCTATATTTCGTTCTCCCTTCTCTTTCTTTAATGTGAAATGCTGTTTGAATTTCCAAGATAGATACGCAGTCTTGCCCTGGCTATGTTGTTCCGGCTCCATCTCTACTCTAGCTCCCGCGGCTCCTCTTCCGACTCCATTGTGACTGATCACGCAAACCGCGCATTTTTTTCGTTTTCACACATTGGGGCTTCTGGGAAATGCTGAGTTGCCTTAATTTATTTAGCTAGAGAGTGAATAAACTCGTGAAACAGAGAAGTATCGTAATGTAATCCTTTGATTTCAACAATGTAACTGTATTCTAAATACCAACTATTTAAATTGTAACTGTAACGGAATACAGATACTCATAATTTGTATTCTGAATACGTAACGCCGGTACATGCATTCCGTTACTCCCCAACACTGGCGAAGCGCCATGCGCTAGAGCCCAAGAGGATGCCACACTCCGGGTGGAGTGGGCGGTCACACCAAGGGGGCACGGTCGACCTTGCTGCTGGTATGCCAAAGCAATGGTGTCCACTATCCAGTGAGACAACCTCTGCTTGGAGAGAGCCTTTCCCTTCAGCTTCCCACCATAACAGACAAAGAGCTGGTCTGAGGTCCTGAAACACTGTGTTCTGTCTACATAGGTGCGGAGAGCACGTAGTCAAGTCAAGTCAAGTCACCTTTATTTATATAGCGCTTTTTACAATACAAATTGTTTCAAAGCAGCTTTACAGAGATAACAGGAAAACAATGTTGTAATAGTATTGTTCAATTGAAAATTAAATGATTAAATGAGTATACATTTCCAAAATGAAGGGCACAGGTTCACTTGAAGGCCACGGTTGTTTTTCCAGTCAATTCATTTATTTATTTCGTTATCGTAGTAGTTTTAAGCACATCTCTTGCACATGTTCCATCCGTTCATCCGTCCATCCATCGGTGCACTTATTTGTTTCTTAATTGCATTCTTACTGGACGTACTGGACAGAGCAGTGCCAATGCTGGGTCTGCCTCCTCCGAGAGCAGTGCTTGCAGGTTCACCACCTGGTCTCGGAAGGGAGTGGTGGGAACCTTGGGCACATATCCAGGCCGGGGTCTCAGGATCACGTGAGAGTAAGCCGGCCCAAATTCCAGGCATGCTTTGTCAACGGAGAATGCGTGCAGGTCCCCTACCCTCTTAGGGGGCCCCTCATAGAGGCCAGTGCAACCAGGAGCGCTGTCTTCATTGACAGGAGCTTAAGCTCCACTGATTGCAAAGGCTCAAAGGGAGCACTATGCAGGGCAGTTAGAACCACCGCGATGTCCCAAGAGGGAACGAGAGGAGGGCGAAGAGGATTCAGTCTCCTCGCTCCTCTCAGGAACCTGATGACCAGGTCGTGCTTTTCCAAAGACTTACATTCAGCCAAATCATGGTGTGCGGCTATAGTGGCAACATAGACTTTGAGGGTGGAGGGAGACAGCCTTCGCTCCAGCCCATCTTGAAGGAAGGAAAGCTCAACACTGATCGAGCATCTCCGGGGGTCTTCTTGGCGAGAAGAGCACCAGCTGACGAAGAGGTTCCACTTCAACGCGTAGACGTGTCTCGTGGATGACGCTCTAGCGGAAGTGATGGTAGCCACCACCGCAGGTGGTAGGGTACTCAAACCTGCCTGGTCCCGTCCAGGAGCCACACGTGGAGGCTCCAAAGATCGGGACGAGGGTGCAACAGGGTGCCCCGTCCCTGAGAAAGAAGGTCCTTCCTCAGAGGAATGGGCCAAGGAGGTGCTGTCGCGAGGAGTATGAGTTCGGAGAACCAGGTCTGGGTGGGCCAGTAGGGCACAACCAGAAGGACCTGCTCCTCGTCCTCCTTGACCTTGCGCAAAACCTGCGCAAGAAGGCTCAAGAAGGGAAACGCATATTTGCGGCCCCGCAGCCAGCTGTGCGCCAGTGCATCCGTGCCGGGCGTGCCCTCGGTCAGGGAATAATACAGGTCGCAATGGGTCGAGTCGTGAGAAGCAAACAGATCTATCTATGCGTCCCCGAACTGGTCCCAAATCAGCTGAACCGACTGGGGATGGAGCCGCCATTCGCCAGGGAGGGGCTGAAGCCGTGAGAGCTCTTTCGGCTGCACAGTTCAGAACTCCGGGAATATAAATGGCTCGAAGCGACCTCAGATGCTTCTGACTCCATAAGAGGAGGTGGCGGGCGAGTTGCGACATACGGCGCAAGCGTAGGTTGATGTACGCTAGTGGGGCGGTATTGTCTGATCGGACTAGTACGTGTTGACCCCTGAGCAACGCCCGGAAGCGGTGCAGGGCAAGGCGCACTGCCAGCAACTCGAGGCAATTGACATGCCATAGGCGCTGGAGTCCTGTCCAGGAGCCCGCGGCAGCATGTCCATTGCACATGGCGCCCCAGCCCGTGGTGGAGGCATCTGTTGAATCAACTACATGCCTGGAAGCTTGTTCCAGGGGGACACCCGCCCTGAGAAAACTGAGGTTCGACCACGGGGTGAAGGTCTGACGGCAGCTCGAAGTAACTGGTACTCGGAGTGTGCCTTGTTGCCATGCCCACCTCGGGACCGGTCGCGAAGCCAGAGCTGAAGCGGTCTCATTTGAAGCAATCCGAGCGGCGTTGCCGCGGCTGCAGATGCCATATGCCCCAGGAGCCTCTGAAAAAGTTTCAGTGGAACCGCACTCTTGTCTTGGAATTGACTCAGACAAGTCAGCAGTGACTGCGCGTGCTCGCTTGTAAGCTGTGCGGACATGGCGACCGAGTCGATGTCCATACCGAGAAAAGAGATCCTCTGCACGGGGCAAAGTTTGCTCTTCTCCCAGTTGACCCGAAGACCCAAGCGAGCTAGGTGCCGGAGCACGAGGTCCCTGTGTTTGCAAACCTGGTCTCGAGAGTGAGCTAGGATCAGCCAGTCGTCGAGATAGTTCAGGATGCGAACCCCATGAACCCGAAGGGGAAGAAAGGCTGCCTCGACGACCTTCGTGAAGACGTGAAGAGACAGGGCTAGCCCAAAAGGGAGAACCGCGTACTGGTATGCCTGCCCCTCGAAAGCAAACCGGAGGAACGGTCTGTGTCGAGGAAGAATGGAGACATGAAAGTAGGCGTCCTTCAGGTCGATCGCTGCAAACCAATCCTGGGGCCGCATTCGAAAATGCGTTTGGCAGTGAGCATCTTGAACGGCATCCTGTTTAAGGAGCGTTTCAGCACGTGCACGTCCAGGATTGGTCGTAAACCACCAGTTTTCTTGGGGACAATGAAGTAAGGGCTGTAGAAGCCGGACCTCATCTCGGCTGGAGGGACAGTCTCGATTGCACCCTTCGCCAGCAGGGTGGCAATCTCTGCTCTCATGATGGGGGTATTGCCACCGACCAAAGTGGAGCGGACTCCCCTGAAGCGGAGGAGGAGACCGTGCGAACTGAATCGCATAGCTGAGCTGTTTGATGGCCTCAGTCTGCTTCTGCGCAGTGGAGAACTGTTGGGCAAAGTCCTCCACTGCTCCGCCGAAGAGGCCGGCCTGGGACAGGGGCGCATCAAGCAGACGAGTCCACTCGGAATTCCGCATGTCAACCAGGTTCAGCCACAGGTGTCTCTCCTAGACCACCGCAGTGGACAACACCAGACCCAGGGAGCGCGCGGTAACCTTCGTCGCCCAGAGGGCAAGGTCGGTCGCAGCACGCAGCTCATTGAAGAGCCCTGGGTCTGTCCTGCCCTCGTGCATGTCTCTGAGCATCTGGGCCTGGTAGACCTGCAGAGTGGCCATGGCATGCAGTGAAGCAGCTGCCTGTCCCGCCGCTCTGTAAGATTTCGCCACCATGGAAGATGAGCCACTATATCGGGGTGTGGAAGAGGGGATTCTCACTCTTGCGAGTTCACTGAGTCTCGACCTTAATGACGCGATGGTCATGTTTCCACAGAGAGAACATGAGTCATCCACGAGTGCTGCTCTAGCATGATTAATGCCCAAACATACTAGACAACGCTCGTGCCCATCAGAGTCCGATACCGATCTGCCGCAACCAGAAGTACACAGGCAAGGCATCTTTATAAAGACGTGCCGCGTGCAAGCTCTTTTGTGAGAGAAACACTCAAGTGTTGAAGCGCCCGGGGAGACACGCACTCTCTGACAAACCACTGCACAGATAAGTCACCGTCACACCAACACTGAGGAACTCGTTTGTGAAGCTGACAATTCAGAGATGGCTTGTGGAGAGAAGAAATAAACTTGGCTCCGAAGCGAAAACATATCTGCATATTGCAGACTTCCTCCTTTTTAGACCCACGAGGTGGGGCGGAGTTACGCAATGCAAATTCCGCAGACCCATGGCATTTCTTTTCCATTGGCTCATTTTGTAATACTCGAAGTTGATAGGCTTTCTAAGTGAAACCCCATTCGTCGTCATCCGACGTAACTCGACGTGACAACGAAAGGGAACATGAACACATTCAGTGAGTTTTTCTGCTTGTTTTCTAGTGACTCACATTGTAGGAAGTCGTTCCTGGTCTTGGGATTCATGTTGGTGAATGTGACTGTGGAAATAAACAGACATGAACAGTGTGAAGAGAAATGACAAGACAAAATACATTAATTTCTGAGATATTTCTAATATAATGCTGTATGATATTAGATGATGAACTCATTTCTGAGAGCAGAAGAATAATAGAATATCTCCAGCGGCTTCATTTCTAAAACACACACATCGGATTGATCCTAAATCCTACGTCATGTATACACAAGGGATATTTGTGGCCGTTCTGTGGATTTGATGCACTTGTTCACATTGCATTTGAATTTAAGGTGAACTGTGATTTATAAACTGTGATGCATTTAAGAATTGTTTTCTGCAAATGGACGTTTTGTAAATCATAGGAATATTTGGGAAACGGTTGTACGTTCAGACTCAGGATCTTTCTACACACGTCTGTATAAGCGAGGCGCAGGACTTTACCTCCATCTGAGATCTTCTTGATCTCCTCTTTGCAGAAATCCTCCAGTTTGTATCTCAGCTGATGGATATATTCTCTCATGCCATCAAAATAGGAGAGAGAAGTGAAGGGAACGCCGGGTTCGTCTGTAGATTCAGGAGGAGCTGAGAGAGACTGGAAACTCTACAGAAAACACAAATCAAAACTCATCATCTCCACACTTCAGCCAATAACCTGCACTATATCAGATCTGTGCGGCTCTTGTAGACTTGACTTCTCTTCAGTGACTTGCTTCAATCCAGCACTTTCACACAATCAGCTCGTTCTTCTCATATTCAGCATTTAATGCTACAAACTCCAGTATTTGTACTTAATAATATAATATAAATATATATGCAATTAGCTAATATATTTAGAGAGCTTTCTGACCCACTTAAGTATCTTTAAATGTAATTTCAGAATTACTTTTATTGTCTTTGAAATATGGTTAAAGTCACTGCTGAATGAACTGACAATGATAAACTAAAATATACTTAAATGTAATTTATATTGAAACTTGTTCGTTTAATTTTAAATATAATATTGAATAACACACTACATTTAAAATTATAATCAAGTACTATACATGTGCTTTAGTATGTTAGCTAACACATCAAAATAAGTGCACTTCTTTAAAGGTGCCATGTGTAATAATTGAGCTAAAAATATCCAAAAAATGAGCTACACGCATCAAAAGAATGAGAAGAAATAAGGGCGATGATGTCATTAAAAAAATGAAAAGTTATAGTGTTGCAGAGATATCAACCTAAATTAGCAGTAGCATTACTAGCCCCGGCCCGACAGGTGTTGTAATACCAGTTTATGGGAGGCGGTATGCGGGCAACATACATAACCACCAGCCAAACTGCAACACACGAATAACTCGCACTGTTTGTATCTCTTTAATCTCTAAAAATCTCCAAATGCTCCACGCGAAACTGCGGTCTTACTATTGTGTCAATTGATTTGATTAATATGCGCGAGGGAGAGAGAGCAGGACCGCTCTCGTGTTGTTTGAAGACTTGAGAGTGCGCGCGCGCGCGGCCGGGGCTCGCTCTCTCTGTCTCTCTCTCTGCTCGTAACGCGCCCTGTCAAGCGCAGCGGCAGCAGTCATTCTATTCTACATCCCTCACCGATCAAAATAGGCTTTGGCGGGACAAAGCGGACTATTTGACGGTTTTAGAAGATTAACAAACCTGAAACTAAAAAACAGACTAGAGTAGGCCAACTTTCTGGAGGTATACTGCCCCCATCTGGTATGGAATATGTGGAGTATGAATTGATTTTTTGACATAAGGAACCTTTAAAGCATGACAAAATACATTAGTATTAAAACAATGATTTAAAATGTACAAATTAAACATTTTAATTTGACATTGTTACAAAGTGAATTTTTAAAAAGTCTACTTAAAGTGTATTAAGAAACAGTTGTCACATGAACACTGTTTAGTTAATTTTCATTTCGTTTTCACTAGTTTTGTTCTCATTTGTCTTCTAGGTTACTCATTATCCTCCTGTTTCTTACTATAGTTACTCATTATCCTCTTGTTTGTTACTATAGTTACACTTAGGGCTGTTTTCGACTAAGGATTTTCATAGTCGAATCTGATTCGTTAGATTTTGCCGTAGTCGACTGATAGTCTAACCTTTTTTTTTTTTTTTTTTTTTTTTTTTAAGATAGCAGCTAGTCTCTGGACTTGGATTTCAATAATATTATGTTATCTGCTAGCCTGGCAAGCCAGACCTACATCAAGATGTTAGGTCTGGGAACTCTCCATTGACATGCCTCAATCCGAGGGGCGGGATAAATGGTTACCTTTCAAAATCCCTCTGAATGCAATAGGACAGCGCTACAACCAACCAGAGCAACGGACGGTTGTGGATGAGTGAGTCCCATGCGTTTTTCCACCAGCGGAGCTAATTGATATATTAAACTTTTGCCGTATCAGGTCGGCAAAACTCCGAACAGATCTTCCTTTTTTTAAGAATGACTTAAGTGCCGTTCTCTTAACTCCAAGTCATCCAGAGTCGCGGCCAAAGCCGGTTCGAAAGACCGCTGTTCACCTGCAGCATCTTCCTTGTTTTCAAGTAGCAGGGAAATCACCTATGGAAATCACGGCGTCAGAACTGTGCCGTCATTGTGTTAAGCCCGCCCGCCGACTCTAGACACAATGTGATTGGCCTGACCAGTTTTTGTTTTTTCCAGCTCAAAAGCCTATGGTAGGGTGACCATATTTTGTCCTGAAAAAACAGGACACTCGGCCAGGCAAACAGATAGGCCTACTCAAATGATACTCGAAGTTTACTCAAAGAAACCTTATTAATTTCAATACATTTAAAGTAGGTTATGCCTCCTCTGTATGGATAGAAATTTGTTATATTGTTATATGAAAACAGGACATGTCCTGGGAAAACAGGACAGTTGGTCACCCTAGCCTATGGAGAGTTGCTAGACCACACTTTGCTGCAAAATAATTTTTGCTGCCGCTAGGGTGCGTCTAGATTTCTAGGCTAGTTTATCTGCAAGTGAAGTTTTAATATATATATATATATATATATATATATATATATATATATATTATATATATATATATATATATATATATATATATATATATATATATATATGTGACCCTGGATCACAAAACCAGTCTTAAGTCGCACGGGTATATTTGCGGGAATAGCCAACAATACATTGTATGTGTCAAAATTATCAATTTTTCTTTTATGGCAAAAATCATTAGGATATTAAGTAAAGATCATGTTCCATGAAGATATTTGGTAAATTTTCTACTGTAAATGTATAAAACATTTATTTTTGTGTGGGATTGCTGCACAATCGCGAATATAAATGCACAACTTTAAAGGTGATTTTCTCAATGTTTCGTTTTTTTTTGCAGCCTCAGATTCCAGATTTTAATATAGTTGTATCTCGGCCAAATATTGCCCTATCATAACAAACCATACACCAATGGAAAGCCTATTTATTAAGCTTTAGTGTGATGTATAAATCTCAATTTAAAAAAAATTACCCATAAGACTGGTTTTGTCATCCAGGGTCACATATATAAGATTTGAAGTAATTAACTACAAGTGCACATTCAATTCATTTTCACAAGGGACTATGTGTGAACTTTCTGTCATGATCCTGTTTCTTTCTCACACTCACACCCACACATTACGCTATTTCCTCATTTTCGCACACACCTCCTCATTATCCTTCTTTTCCCCCTCAGCTGTCTCTCGTTTACTCGTCATGGCTCTCTCCCCTCTTCACCTGAATCCTTTTCTTCTGATTAGCGTTCCTATTTCTTCTCCTCTCTCTCCACCTGTCTTTGCCTGAGTATTGCATTCTCTAATGTGTACTAAGAGTCATCTAATCCTGATGTCTCCTATCATGTCTTAGTCCTGCCGTGTTGGGAGCTGACTAATGTAAAGAGATCTCAACTGTGCCGGAGAATTGCCGCTTGCCTCAACTCTCCTTCGGGAAACGCCAGCCCGTTCCACTTCCCTGTCATACGGAGCTTTCATCTGAGTATTTTGTTTCTTCTGAGCTGACAGCTGTTTTGTTATCTACAAGCCAATACTTTATTGGAACATTATATTGCTACTAGTAGAGCTAAGTTTCCCTTTGTGAAGCAATTTTTCTGTTGGTTATTGAACTTTCTGGCAAGCTCTCTATTAAAGTGATACTATTTCTCCGCATCTGCTGTCTGGTCCTCTTACCTTCATGACACTTTCCAGGTGTTTGGATGATAAAACATCTGCATGTTGAGAAGATTTGAGGAAAAGCAGCTCAAAGGCTACGAGTAGATTGACTATCATATGTAACTTTTGGCTGTTAGTGACACTGAAACTTCACAAGGACTCTTAAGGACCTCAAGGTCAGGTTTTGTTTAGTTTTTATAAGCATTGCTAATATACAGCATCACTTCCTGTCTGGAGACTTAGTGAACAAACTCATCAATATTTTACAGGTAAACAGTTATGTAAATAAAAATGAATATTATCAACTTTGAAGATCACCTGACCCAATTTTGGTGGCAATTACTAAAATTATTTTAGTAGAAATAAAAGATTTAATTAAAAAGAGGATGGAAAATCTAGTTGGCTGGATATTGATATCATCAAGTTCACTGCCCAGCAGGCACAGGATATAGATTACAACGTCAGTCAGACGTTGGATTTTGGTTGAAAATGAAAGTTGGGTTGACGTCTAAATCCAATGTTTGTTTGACGTCAAGCTCCAACGTTGGGCAGTCATAGAATTTTGGTTGGAATAAACCAAACAAAAAGGTGAAATGCATGGCCGTACACTTATTACCAGCTTAAATTAAAACTAACCAGATTTACTTTATTTAATTTCCGGTTTAATGAAATCATATTTTGTATTTTAAAGTCACCATGGTGGTGGTTAGCGTTTGCTTTAGTTGTGCTCTTGACCCTTGACACTTTATTATTAAATGTTCTCTGGCTGCTTCAAGTGTGTGTTTATAAAGCACAATTGTTGAAGCTGAAAAGAGCCATGAGATCAGGTGGTGTTGGCTGTTTATTGATGATGATACATCATGTAATTGCCTGAATACCTGATCTTATTCAGTGTCTAATGCTTTGATTTAATAGGACTTTTTTACTATTTTCTAAAATAGAAATTTGATTCTACAGCATTGATGTTGTACAGACTTATCAAATAATATACTTGTTTTTTAAATACTATTTAGTGCCCAAAAACATTTAATCTATGATATTACTTGGACGCACACAGACATCAAGAAACAGCGTATGAATCTCAACAATGGTGACAATCAAACAAAATATCCAGATAATCAGATCAACTCTGAGCATGAAACAAGCTACAAAAAAATCCAGCTGCATAATTTATTCATGCCACAATGCATGCTGGGAGATATTGGTGAGTTCTGATTGGTGGTACCCAGCATGCACTGCAGCATGAAGCATTTCATTGATTGTCACCATTGTTGAGAGTCATACACTGATTATTGATGTCTAAGTAATTATGTAAAGGAATAAGTTTAATCCACTAAATGTTTGTAAAATCCTTTATATTATTTGATAAACGATATTGCTCTCATGCTGTACAATTAAATGGCTTCAGTTATAAAACAACATTATTAACACAAATTCAATATAATCTAAACATGAGACACTGACTACAATCAGGAATTCAGGCTTCATCATCAATAAACAGCCAACATAACCTGAACTCATGGTTTATTTGCCACAATAAATGTGCTTTATAAACACACAATTATAGAAGCAAAGTAAATTATGTAATAAAAAGTCAAGGGGCAGGAGTCCAACTAAAGCAAACACTAACCACTATAATGGTGACTTTAAAATACAACTATTAATTTAATTAAACCGGAAATGAAATAAAGTATATCTGGTTAGTAATAAGTGAAGCTGGTAATGCTGTTTGAGTTGTTTAATCATCCTCTGCTGAGATCTTCACAGATTTAATGTGCTGCCATGCATGTCACATTTTTTTTTCGGTGCTTATTCCAACCAAAATTCAACATCTATCTGACGTTGGAGCTTGACGTCAAACAAACGTTGGGTTTAGACGTCAACCTGATTTTCATTTTCAACCAAAATATGACGTCTGACTGACGTTGGATTAGTTGGAGGCCAACGTCTTCCTGACGTCACATTGACGTACTGTGCCTGGTGGGTGATTTCATCAAGACAGAAGAAACCAGAAGGAAAAATCAGTTAATATTTAATGGTAAATGTCCCAGGGCTTTGTAAGTGCATCTCTTCAAACAGAAAATGATCAGATGAGCGTCTGACTGATGATTATATTATAACACAACACTGGACTAAATCTGACTGAATCTCTGACAACATCTCAGTAAACGGCTCATTCTGCTCTCATGAAATGTTTCTCTGTCATAGCAGGATCTTGCTCAAGTCCACTATGATCCTGTTCTCCTAGATCTCTGTTACCTGCAGGAACTGGATGTGATCTTGTGTGTGTGAAAGCTGCTCCAGCTCAGCGTCTCTCCTCCTCAGATCATTGATCTCCTGCTCCAGTCGCTCCAGTCGCTCCAGTCGTCCTTCAGCTCGACTCACTGCAGTCTTTTCCTGATCTCTGATCCGCTGTGTGACCTCAGAGCGGCTTCTCTCAATGGAGCGGATGATCTCAGTGAAGATCTTCTCACTGTCCTCCACTGCTGTCTGTGCAGAGCGCTGTTACACACACATCACAATCACACATTTGCTTTAGCAGGACTGACAGAGTCCAAACTGAGACGTCTCAAACTTCTCTTCTTCTCCAGACTCACCTTATGAGACTTCACAGCCTCTCTCAGATGCTGAAGATCTTTCTGTCTCTGCTGGATTCTCTGACGGATCTTCATCTGTGTCTCCTTCAGCTGTTTCTGGAGGACAAACCAATGACAGCAAATGACAACGTTATTTCATCAGTGCCCAGCTTTATATGAATACTTCACCCTAAAGTTTTAATTCTGTCATCATTTACT
Organism: Chrosomus eos; assembly: GCA_036326025.1. Classification (NCBI taxonomy): domain Eukaryota; kingdom Metazoa; phylum Chordata; class Actinopteri; order Cypriniformes; family Leuciscidae; genus Chrosomus; species Chrosomus eos. Next base: position 138,833 of record JAZAVI010000105.1, on the reverse strand, counting down.
CTCCATCATGTTGTTCCAAACCTGTAGGACATTCTCTCTATTGTGAGACACAACAGAAGATATTCTGAAGAATGTCTCAGTGGTTTACAGAGGCCAAATAAAATATGGTGACACGTCAATAACATCAAACCTCATTGGTTCTTGCACGTCATAGTCACATGACTAAACATCATGATGTCAAACACCAGTGAAGTTTAATTTTTTTGATGTCATCATATTTGATTTGGGCGCCACGTTCATCAATGATTTGATTTCATTTGTAAATCAAACTTGGGCCCTTTTAAAAAGTGTCCTTATTTTGGAAATAATATACTAATATAATGGTGAAATAAGTGTGAACTGAACGTAATGTCTTCAGATACGTAATTGCATGTTAATTGCTATTAAATTAAAAAAATATTATAGTTTAAATTTAAAGCAATTAGACTTGAGAGTGACATTTTGACCCAATTAAATAGTAATTAAGTATACAATCATAATTCTGTTGAGTTAAACTGAAATATGAAATATTATTAAAATGTACTTTAAAATAAAACTTAAGTAAAACTTTTTAATTTTATATTATAAAAAGTGTACTTTATAAAGTGTACTTATGAAACAGTTATGAACATTGACTCTCTTTAAGTGCACTTAAGAGGCTTTTCATTTAATTTAATATTGTATTATCTGCAAGTGCAGTTTTTTTTTTAAATATACTTTTAATTTGAAGTACAGTACAAGTTCATGTCAATACACTTAAGTGTACTTCTTTTTTAACCACTAGTTGTTTAGATTACTTTTAAGCTTTTTCTCTTTTTTTGGAGCTTGAAACTTTTGTACCTCACTGACTTTCAATGTATAGACTAAAATATGAGACATTTTTTAAAATATCATCTTTTACATTCCACATAAGAAACTCAGTCAAACCGGTTTGGAACAACATGAGTAAATGAGTGAGTAAATGAAAACACTTTCATTTCCATGTGATCTTCTCAGTTCATACCTGTTTCTCTGTCCTCTGTGCTGCAGTTGATACAGTGTAGTGGTTTTTATGTTCACTCTCCTTACACCACACACAAATACTCTGTTGATCAGTAATACAGAACATTTCTAGCTCTTTATCATGTTTACGGCAGATCATGTCCTGCAGTCGTCCAGTGGCATCAATCACTTTGTGTGGTTTACGAGAGTGAAATTCCTCATGACGGTCTAAATGAGTTTGACAGTAAGATTCCTGACACACCAGACAGGACTTGACGGCTTTGTGTTTTCTTCCAGTACAGACTTCACACTCCACGTCTCCAGATCCAGCGTAACAGTCAGCAGGAAGTTTAGTCTTCTTCAGTTTCTCCACCAGTTCAGCCAGAATGGTGTTTTTAGCTAAAGCAGGTCTTGGACTGAAGGTCTGTCTGCACTGAGGGCAGCTGTAGACTCTCTTCTCATCCTCCTCATTCCAGCAGTCTGTAATACAGATCTTACAGTAACTGTGTCCACAGTTGAGAGTCACTGGATCCTTCAGGAGATCCAGACACACTGAACACATGAACTCATTCTGATCCACTGAAATTCTGGTTTCTGCCATTTTACAGAGTGAATACAGAGACACAAACACACAACAGCTCAACAATACTTCAGTTTCTGTTTCCCTGAACTGAGGAGTTAAAATGGTGTCCTGGTTGTGTGTTTGAGTGACAGGAGGGTCTGTAAAGCAGCTTCCTCATTCCTGGTCAATGAGAGTCACTTTACTGCTGTGTTTATGTGCCCTAGTGGAGTCAAAAACATCGTTATTCCGAGAACATGAACCATTCAATTTCCACACACAAATGTTAATGCTTTGATGTTAAAGCTAGTATGCCCACTATTGTCTTTATTTACAAAACAGGCATGAGTGGAGAAAAACAAGGCAATTTTATTTTTATCTAAATTTTCATAAAACTGCAATTAAATATATTTTTTCTAGGTTATACAAAAAAGGACTGATCAGGGGCGGAGTGGTAATCGGGAGAATCTGGACTTTTCCCGGTGGGCCGGTAGTGTTTCGAGGCCTCGAGGGCCGGTCTGATAATAGTTATACATTGCAAGTTCTTAGCAACACCATCCGCTGCCCGCTTGTCAAACTGTGCAGCCTCTCTGCTTAAGCCGTAAATAAATGCATCGATCCGCAAATTTTATTTAAGTTCTGAAATGGTCTAGGTAGATCTTTTGCCAAGCGTGTCAGAGGTTACGGGTTTAATCCGCACTCGTATAGTTTTTTTTTTTCTCTCATCAAAACAATAACTCAGCTTGAGTTAAAAAACAACACATTCTAGTGCTAGATCTCTTATTTAATAGCGAACTAAATGAATGCTCTGCTAGTTAACTGGGATGTTTTATTTATTTACACACATCCAAGCCTCAATGTTTCAAAAAGTGGTGGGGGACAATATCGATCCTGAGAAAAAGGGGTGGGACACGACTTCACTGGATCTAAACAAATCAATCTTACTTTAGATGTGACCAGTAGCGGTGGCTTTCTTAATCTCTTTAAAATAATTTTTAAAAAGGGTTCTTGCAAAAAAAATAAAAAAATGACCAAAAAATACCCCAAAAATGTTTTGTGTTGTTATCTCTATAATAATGATGTGATGAGCAATAAAAATTATGTGATACACATGGGAATGGACTCTATTAAACTTTATTTTTTAATAGATCGATTATCATTTCTTGGGATTTACTGATTTTTTTTTAGTTGTTCAATTAATTCTTCAAGGCAGGTAAGAGAGATTTTTTTTTCAAACACCCTTCTCCGCCAATCTTTAAGCCTTCTTCGGTGCTCTAAGTCAGGCCCCACTAGTGACTAGCAGCTGTTCTCTTCTCTGAATGCGCTTCAAAAACTTTACAGAATGTGGATCTTGTTTGTCTCCTGTGTATTTGGGCATAGCAGTGGGCATAGCAGTGGAGGGACCTGTTTGCTCTTCTGGGAGAGGCTGTTAGCTTGTGGCCTGTGCAATTGAGGACTTCAGCACTGTAGTCTGGGATGAGGTAGAGTTGAACAGAGGAGTTGAGCATATTGTGTCTGATGGTGCACTCCCAACTCCACATTTCCCAAATAAGTCTTCCATTTGCTTTGAGAAAACATGTGAAACAAATAGAGATGCTTTAGAAATTATTTTAAATGTAAACCCAGTGATTCTGTAGTAATTTCTATACAAAAAGCACACCAACCTTGTAATACTCCCATGTAACTTTTCCCTCTCCTGTTGACCGACACCGGACTTTAGTCCTTTTGTAGGTAGTTATCATGTTGACAAGTTTTTTTTCGCAATTTTTCATTGCTGATGAAAAGCTTTTCATTGCTTCATTTCATTGCTGATGTTGTAACCTTTTTCTTTGAATACTTGCTCAACCTTTTTGTAGAATGCAATTTTATTTCTGTAGTACAGATGCAGAACGCACACCCTGTTTATTTTCTTTATTTTACAAAAGCACAATATTTTATTTCGATTGTATGTGGGCACATAAAAAAGTAGACATTTAACAGTTTATTTTCTCATATTTCTTAACTCTATATGACCAGAAATGATGGTAGTACTTTATTTATTTATTTATTTATTGCCAAAATGTGACCCTGGATCACAAAACCAGTCTTAAGTAGCACGGGTATATTTGTGGGAATTTGTGTTTGAACAAAACACTGTATGGGTCAAAATTATCGATTTTTCTTTTATGCCAAAAATCATTAGGATATTAAGTAAAGATCATGATCCATGAAGATATTTAGTAAATTTCCTACCTTAAATATATCAAAATTGTATTTTTGTAAGTGGCTGCAGCACAATAACCAACAGAAATGGAAACCTTTAAAGGCGATTTTCTCAATATTTAGATTTTTTTGCACCTTCAGATTCCAGATTTCAAATAGTTTTATCTCGGCCAAATATTGTCCTATCATAACATACCATACATCAATGGAAAGCTTATTAATTCAGCCTTCAGATGATGTATAAATCTCAATTTTAAAAAATGGACACATAAGACTGCTTTTGTGGTCCAGGGTCACAAATGGTTTTTAATTTGCTTAAAATATTTTTTTTATTTCAAAGTGTTTTTATTGTTTTAAATGTACATAACACAAACAAACCAACATACATTCTCTTATGTCATACAAGGCGTCCTCATCTACAAACCTCATACTTTATATACACTATCTCACGTATCCCCTTTCATCACAGATTTGCATCCAAGATTCGTACAAATACTGAGAATGCACACAGAACACACACACAAAAAAAAAAAAAAAAAAAAAAAAAAAGAAGAAAAGAAAAGAGAGAGGGGGAGATGAGAGCATACATTTTTAATCTAAAGAATTAGCATCAAATGCATTTTCATAATAATCCAAGAAAGGTTGCCATACATTCTGAAACCTTTCTGCTGAGTTTTGGACTGTAGTTCTCAACTTTTCAAGCTGGAGGAAGGACATAGTTTCGCACACCCAACGTGAGTGTTTTGGGGGTGAGGAAGATTTCCAATTTGTAAGAATTAGTCTGCGGGCCTGATGGTAGTACTTTAAGGCCACGTCCACACGAAGCCGGTGCGTTCCCTATCCGATCTTTTTTTTTCCTCGTTCTAAAAAAAAATTCCGTAAACACGGCGTCGTCTCAAGAAATATCTGCGTCCACACGAAACCACTGAAACCGACTGAAACCGATGTAGTATATATGCCAGACCAGTACGAGACGCTGTAATTCTGACACAGATACACTAAAAACAGAGAAGACTTGCGCATAAACCTTGCGCGCTGTATACAATAATATACCGTAATATTAGGCACAGTAACTTCTTTTCTTTTCTTTTTTTTTACCAAGAACTTTATTGAACAATATGAAAAACTATAAATGGTACAAAATAAGGATGAGTCACGATAGTCGATTAGTTAGCAGACGCATAAAGCTTGCCACAAAGAACCGGCAAATAGCCTATTCATTATTATGAATGTGTCAAATATAGCAAGGAGACATTTTAATTGTTTATTAATAAACTAGTGTTTTGTGTGACGATGCTGACTCGCCACCTTCGCAGTGTTGTGAAGGTGCCATAGAGAGAAATGCACACTTCATACGGATTGTCTGTTTCTTTTCGTTTTGAATTGTTTTGTTTAAAAGTAGACATTTCAAGCTTAGATATATTTCTGAGTTTATGTTTATTTATGAGAAGCTCCAGTTCTCGTGCGATGCAAGTTATATCGCGGCAGCGCCTCCATGATTATGCTATTGTCTGCTATTTGCTCTTATTTATTAAATCAAATAATTTAATGAAACATTGATTAAAATTAAGATACCATTTTTACAACACGAAATTCACATTAAAGAAAGGCTTTATACAAAACAAAACTTAATGAAGTGGTCAAAATGATGTCTCGATATTGCGCATCTTACTCAAGCTGTTCAATTTTCATATATGGCCTAATCAACATAGCCTATATATGAAATGGAAAAAATAACATTATTTTAACATAAATATGAAACTAACTTTTCTTTAATGGCTACAACATAGGCCTACAGTACAGAGAGATGTAATGTCGGAGGAACGCCGTGTCACCGGTGAGCATGAGGGGCAGAGGTGCGTTTTTTGAATAATAATCAAATAATTCCCAGCGATCGTCGAATATTATTTATGCTTGACATGCCCATCCCTACAAAATACGAAATGTCTTAATCAGACAAAATGCAAGCATCATAGCATAAGAACGAAATATAAATAAATAGCCTAAATAAATAAAATAAAAATACATTAAAGTAGGCCTAAATAATTCATTAATAAATAAATAAATAATAAATAAATAAATAAAAGAGGCTCAGTATCTTCTGAAGCATGAACTCAAGCAAGTAGTCGCAGTTGTTGTTGCTGTTATGGCTACTGGTTTAGCGTGTCTGACTAGTCGACACGTGGGGTGATGACATCATCGTTTCACAAAATATACAGATTGGCCGTCCACATGAAACCGCAAGGGCGTCGTTTTCAGATTTATCCACTTTGGGACCCGGTTTCAAAAAATAGCGGTTTCACTCTCCCAAAACGCCGGATACGTGTGGACGAAACGGCAATACGATAAAAAATGTATACGTATACAGCGAAACGCGTCTTCGTGTGGATGGGCCCTAAGTCTATTTTTCTGCTATGTGAAAAAAAAACCGAGCAAAACGCACGGGTGCGTTTATGGTCCCCAGAGGGTTAAGATTGAGCCACTGTAGTCACTTGGACTATTTTAACGATGTCTTTAATAACTTTGAGGGGCCGGCAAGTTTCAATCCCTTAGAAGCATGGAGGAGTGATCCAGCTCTCAGATTTAATCAAAAATATCTGAATTTGTGTTCCGAAGATGAACAAAGGTCTTACGGGGTTGAACAACATGAGGGAGAGTAATTACTGACAGAATTTTAATTTTTGGGTGAACTATCAATTTAAGTTTACTGTCCCAGTGACAAGCTCTTTTGCACATGCTTTAATGAATTTTTGTGAAAAAACATTTTTTCATAAGATACTCAGCTACTTTTGAATAGACATCAAAGGAGTAAAATACTTTTTGTCATTACAGTGTCCACAAACAGATGCGTCCATTCAAGTCGTTTTGAAAAGTTTGTATTTGTGAGTTTATAAGTCATACTTATGAAATAACTTCAAATAACTTCAGAGCAAGATGGCAATAACATTTCAACAAGATTCTTTAACTCTACACCTACAGTACAAATGATAAATAAATAGTTTTCTCACCTTCACACACCCAACTCCGAAACTCTTTAGAAAATCGTTAATTCTCATAATTAAACTCAAAATTATGAGTGCTGATGTTCTCGTAAATACGTTCTTTCTGCCCTGACTTGAGCACACCGTAATGAAATCACCTCTAAAATAAATTGTAGATTTGGTGAGGTTCACTCTCCAGAATGGAAGATGGTGTCCAGAGGCACTTTCCTCGCCCTCATAAACCGGCCAATCAAAGAACTCAAAATGCCTCAAATCAAGCTCCACGTTAGAGTAAAATCCTTTTTGGGGGGATCTTGAACCTCAACACTTTGGGTTCACACCGTCTTCAGTTTTTAAAACAACCACAATCAGCTTCGGGTCTGAAATAATGGTCACTTTTCCAGAGGAATCTGTTCCGCTTTTTTTGGTCAAGTTTTGTTAATTTATCTGTCCCATCAACACTAGTAGTTTCATTAACTTTATTGCATGCTGTGCACAGTCTGCTCTTCTGACAGTGAAGGTTGAAACAGATCCCTATACCCTTTGTAGGGTTATTTTGGGGATGTCATCCCCTGTATCGAGTGACTGTGGTGTAACTCCTCCCAGGCTCCCACTGTACTTTCACAAGCACATCAAGCTTCAACGCCCCCAGTCTAAGACCAGGAAGAGACGTGTAATCTTTATATAACATTTAAATCATGTTCCTCAGTCGGTTTTTGGATATCCAGCTTAGAGAACACTGTGCACTGTTTCCTGAACCGTAGATGAATAGGATGCAGGAAACGCTGAATTCAGAACCGCATACTTGTATACTACTCATAGTACATTTACCACACTGTTAGCCCTTACAGTTTTTTTTTTACAGTAAAATACTGGCAACACTGTTGCCAGCAATTTACTGTTAATTGTACAGTTATTTACTGTAATCTACAGTATGTTACTGTAAAAATGCACTAAAACTCGAGTTAACTAATTTCAGTTGCAGAAACCGACCGTCTTAAATTGACCAACTATAATTTAAATGTATTAACTAACATTTATAATACATTAAAAATGTGAGCAAAGTATTACTGTGAGTGTGAACTTATTTAATTTGAAACCACAAAAAAACTTTTTTTAATTAAAGAGATTTCCACTGGACCAGCAACTACACAGTCACTGTCTGTTAAATAAAGCAACATGCAGCATATCATCAATGTTTGTAGATCTTCTCCTGGACTGAAGCACAGGCTCTACTCTTCAGCACAATGGTGACCAAAAAAACTACATCTTACAGTAAACTACTGGCAACAGTGTTGCCAGTATAAACCTGTTTTATAACTTACAGTTTATTGCTGTTAAAATAAATTTTGTGGGTGTGTCTTTTTATCTTACACTGTTAACCCTTTCAGCCCCACAGGAAAATCCACACTACAAAGAGTAAAAGTAACATTGACAGTGCATATCTTTCTATGGCAGAAATAGTACGAGTACACTGTTAGCCCTTGCTGTAAAAAAAGTGACAGTATCATACCATTTTCCATTAAAACAGTAATATACCGTAGAAAACAATGCATTCTGGGTTATATTTGCATTTTCGAGAAAGTAGCCTACAGGAAAATACTGTGAGTTAGCAGACACCCAGAGGCTGTGTTCCAAATCACACACTATACCCTCATTCACTATTCCCTATGTTAGTTCACTAATATAGTCCACTTGAATGAGTGAATGAAAAGAAGAGAGTGAATTGAGACACTGATGAACACCTGATAAGCAGAATCACTGAAGGACAGAGAAACAACAACTGAAAAAGAGAAACACAAGATCTACAACTGACTTCCAGCAACACTGAGTGTGAAACCAGTTTACAAACCAGTTTACGATTATTTCTGTCATACATGTGACAAATGGTCTTAAGTGTTCTCCAAACAGTGGGTCCTCTCACTTGAGACAACACCCAGACCATCCTCTCCCTCCCAGCGGAAATCAGGGGGGAGAAGCGCAAAAACAGATGCTCCTTTGTCTGTTTCCCGCCTGAGAGCAACACGCGTTCACACCCACGTCCCCGCACACACGCACATACATATGAACTCTGATTTCCTATCTGTAAATCGTTACTAAAATAGATTTGCTGTTTTAAATACATGTAAAAGAACTGTAAGTGTGCTAACTTGTCCTACGTATGTTTTCATGAATGTAAGGTACTTCTGAATGCCTAAACGTTTGCCTTAAGATATAATTCTGCAATAGTAAGTCTGTAATGTGTAATGTGTGATATCGTTGTGATCCTACAAATCGGATCTATCTATTAAGCTGTATATCAATATCGTGAAATGTATAACTACAGGCATATGCTATTATCAAAGTAAGCTTAAATTTCTTCTTTGGCATAAAAGTTAAATTGCGGCTGAACTCCACCCGCTCAGGGGCGTACACGCTCCTCGAGATGCGCTATTGTCATTGGCCGGCACGCCCCCCCAGGGCGTGATCAGTTTAGCCTTGAAAAACCCCAAAACAGAGATGATCGCTCTCTGTTCCTGTATTTCGTTCTCTGTTCGTGTGTACCCTGTTCCTGTGTATTCTTTGTAATCTTCGTATTTTATTTTAATGTTCCTGTTTTATTTTAACTTCGTTTCATTTTGCGCATAGCCAGTCTGTTCTTAGTGTTCTCGTCTCCCGACTGAGACCTCCACGTGCGTTTCGTAAGTCTTCCAGCACTCCGGTGAAAAGACTCCCTTCACGCATACAGAACTAAGCCAGAACGTTTGAATCTCCCGCGAATCAACCACGCTTGGAGCCAAAGAAACCCGCCCTCCATCTTCTGGACGCCGCCCGCACACCAAGAACTTACAGGTCTGAATGCAAAAAACTGTTCAAACCAAATTTTAGACGTTGTAAAGTATATCTCCTGTGGCTGTCTCTTAAGGGTCTAAAATTGTGCTAGCAATTGTATTTTTCCTTGTGTTTTCCTTTCTTATTGTTTTTATTTCATTTTGTTTAATCTATATCCTTGTTTTACCTGTAGTGTAGTTCATTCATTAAACCTCATTTTATACATTATTGACTCTGTGGTTGTTGATCATATAACAAAGCCTCTTTAATATAAAGATCCTAGCTAAAATCTGATAACTGTTTAAGTGCACAAAACATTGTCAGTAAATTTGAGCTAAAATAGACCATAAATCATTTGTAGCCTCCAGCCGGACTACACGGCGGACGTGTGAATGAGCGAGGAGGGGTCAAATGCTTTGGTATTGTTGAAGATCAGCCGTTCCTCTGTGTAGGATGTATATTAATAATTAACCATAATTCGTTGTGTTTAATTGTTATATACTTACCCTGAACAGACGGGCTGTACAGCCCTTCGTTGGGTAATTTAAATACGTAAGGACCCGGTTCAAACTATATTCAATAATTTGTTGATCATAGATTAATAACTATTGAATATCTATCCCCAAATCAAAATTTGATTAAAGAGCTTATGAACCCAGAAACCTTACAAGTTTCAATAACCTTAATGTTCACACACAGCGCACAAAACGCCTCTGCACTTACTCACCATTTCTCTCAACATGGGGAAAGGAGAGGAGTCAGTCAATACATGGAAAAACAAAGTAACTTGTGTTAATTGTTTGAAAAAGTAATTCAGGTATTTTTTTTTTTAATTTAATAGTGATGTGTTACTTCACTTGTTAGTAATCTGATTATGTAACATTACTTTTAATGTTTCCCCCAACTCTGGAAGTAGTGTACTTTTTTGAAGATTCATATATTTACTACATTTAATATATTTTTATTCAAATTATTAACTTGAGATCTTAAAGCTGCCATCGGCAACATTTGTTTGATCATATTCAGTGAATTCGACACTATAATCCGACAGAACAACATAAATAAAGTGGTTTTAGGAAAAAAAACGAGTTTCTAACTCCACCTGGAACGTGTTATTTGTTTTGCAAAAAGCTCCCGGTTCATCGGGTCCAATTAGCGCGGTTGGGGGGGGGGGGGGGGGGGGGGGGGGGGGGGGAGGGTATCTGACTGTCAATTACAGATCGGGCACACGCCGCTTTCAAAACACTAACAGATCAAGTAAGCTCATTTAGAGTATAAATGACATTAGCAATTGCAATCTATCGGTAGATTAGCCAAGGCAGCATACCTGCAAATACTCCATGGTGTTGATGGATGCTGATGAGACGGGCGCGTTCACAGAAAACCTGGTGCACACGCACTGACGAGCAGCACGAACTCGGTGAGTCGGTGGGAGGGTATCCGTTGATAGTGGGGAGGGGCATGAGAGTTGTAAACATTCAAAATTTTGCCTAAGTCCACTCAATCTGCCAGACTTGCCGACTGGAGCTTTAATTTTGATGAACAGAAAAACAATTGAAATGTTACATTTGACTTAACATTCTATGAGAAATGATTACAAGATTACAAGGAAAATTACATCAAAATGGTGTCTAGTAAAAACATTTACTCTCATTAAAAAAAAATTAAAGTTTTAGCTAGACGCTATACTCATGTGTTTTGAACTGATATTCCAGTATGCATATAATAGATGCTCATACTCTTTTTAAGGTCACAGTTGTATATAGGCTGCCCTGCAACCTTTTTGTTAAATTAAAGTTATCATTGCTCAATGTTTTCCACACAGAGGAAAAGCACAAAGCATTATATGATTTACTAGAAAAGCACATGAAAGCTCAATACTTTATTAAGACAAAATGATCAGACAAGCATCAAAACATGGGCTGTGTATGTGTCTTGATGCTGTCATGTGTTTGGTCTCAGGGCTGTAAATCAGGCCTGCTAAATGTAACATCACCCTCACTATGGAACCAAGTAGGTCATATGGTGCAGGGACACAACACAAAAAGTAGCTATTTTCAATTTCAGTTCTATTTCTGCATGTCTTGATATGGGACATATACAGCTTAGATGCTGATTTAGCCATCCTATATGAGGGATTAATTTTTTAATAATATGGTTGAATTATATTATGAAAAATATTATAATAAATAATTAATATAAAATATTAAATAATAAAATAACAATTATAATACATAATTAATTAAAAGCACTATTTTCCACATGCTTTGTCAACAGTTACTGTTGAGATATGTTATGAAAATATTTTTTAACATTTAACTTTATTTCAGTCAACATTTATATTTTTTTAAGTAACACACACACACACACACACACACACACACACACACACACACACACACACACACACACACACACACACACACACACACACACACACACACATACATTATATATATATATATATATATATATATATATATATATATATATATATATATATATATATATATATATATATATACAGACAGTATAATATCTATTATAGATTTATTCAATTCAATTTATTCAATTATATATCATTTGAGTTTCAGTTAACTATAATAGCCCTGGAACAGAATGAAATGTAAGTTTCTATTCACTGAATACAGTCACCCATTGCTAAATTAGCTTTTGAATCTGGTCTTCATATTCAGTGTCGTGATGTCACGGAGGGGTTGAAGCAAGGAGGAAGCAGGATCCACTTTATTCATTAAACTGAAAACTAGACAAAGACTCAGGCTAAGAACAGGACTCGGGAACAAAACAACCAACCTCAACATTACGACATCAAAACAAGAACTCACAAAGACTGGACTGAAACACAGGGCTTAAATACAAGGGCAAACAAGCTAAACAAGATAACAAGGGGGCGTGGTTAATCGGGGACCCATGAGGAGACTAATAGAGTTAACTAATAGAGGGATGGAGGGCCAGGCATGATGTACGTGCCGGCTCGCACATAGCTGTTCTGTGGTATGTTTCAGGCTGCAGCATTTCACAAGAGGTGTAGTGCAGCCAAGAGAAATATCAAGGACATAATCCGCTCTCTCTCTCTTCTCCGCTCACATATCCAACACTATTATGACCTGAACAGGACACGAGCAGCACGCAATAAAATGTCAGGTACTAGCAGGGGCGTAGGAATGAGTTTAACATTGGGGGGGACCAGGGGTGATTTTAGGATTTTAATTTTAGGGAGGCTCAGTCCCCAATGACAATACGGAGGGGTTTTTCTTGGCTCAAAATGAGGAGGAAGACATGAAATCCTGATCATGTACTTATTTATAAGATAATTAGAATATTATTTTTCACAGACCATAGGCTCTTATTCCCACAGTATTTTTGTGGATGTAGCCCAGTACCTCTAGGGGGGTCCGGGGGCATGCACCCCGGAAGAAAATTTTGTACATTTTAAAGCTAAATTCATTAATCTGGTGCACTTTGAGTCATCCAAATCCACTGTTGAAAATAAATAATCCACCCGCCAATCGACGAACCTATGAATTCTCTGATTTAGATATCTGCATCTAATTTTTTCTGCATCATATTTTCTGCATCATATTGTCACTTCAACCCAAATCGGTTTATTGGAATAAACTACTTGGGTTCAATTCAACTCGACTTCAGTGGACTACATTACACATATTAGACATGATTCATGGGTCTTTTTTTAAATTATCTTTCTATATATTTTTTGTCTTAATTTTAAAATCTGAAAGTTCTTGTTTTAGGTTATTCATATGCCTATTAGGATACCTTGTGTGTATATATATATATATATATATATATATATATATATATATATATATATATATATATAAACATTAAGAAAGGTTTTAATAAGTGAATAAAACGTTTTTCATTATATCTTAGAAAAACATTAAGAGAACGTTTATATAGCCTAATGGGAGAATTGAACGTTTGAATAACGTTCTTAACCAAGCAAGAACGTTAATACAACGTTTAAGGGAGAATTGAACGTTCTTATAACCTAAAACTGTTAACTGGGGAAGAGAAGAGATTCGCGATTGCACTGAACACGTTTTAAGTGCAGGCATATTCTCTGAGCGAGCCCAGAGAGATAATTCTTACAAGAGAAGTGTATCTGAGAGCGCGCGCGGGAGATTCACGCTCGGCACATCATATTCCGCGCGCGAGCAGAGAGATTATCAATATATTACGTATTTGATTGGTTTCCCTATCAAATGTACTTTCGCGCTACAATAATGCGCTCTCGAAATTTGATAGGGAAACCAATCAAATACGTGTGCCTCGCGGCCAATGCGTGAGAGCTGGCAAATATTTTTGTCATCCGCGGTGTCATTTTTGGGTGGGACAAATGCGACTGTCTCCAATATTGGGGGGGACACGTCCCCCCCGTCCCCCCCGGTTCCTACGCCCTGGGTACTGGGGTGTCTTGATGTCAACACCTTTGAGGTTGAATTAATTCGATGATACAACATGATACACATCGAAATATGTCACACTATCATTTAGGCCTACATTGCAACTTTGCAATATAATTGGACTGAATGTCTGTGAATCTGTGGGATCCATCGCTTTTGGATTGTTCATGTCATTTATGAACACACAAGCCTACTTCTTCATTTTTGATCCGTATGGAATGATATAAATCACACTGAAACTAAAAAGTGCAATGTAAGTAATGAACAAATCAGGATGCATTACATTTATTAAAGTAACAGTAAAGACATTTATAATTTTACTAAATAATTTTACTTCAAATAAATGCTATTCTTTTGGACTTTACATTCATCAAAGAATCCTGAGAAAACATATCGCAGTTTCACACAAAAAACAGGACAACTGTTTTCAACATTGATGATAATAAGAAATATGTCTCCAGCAGCAAATCACCATATTAGTATGATTTGATTGTATTTGCACAGCTGAAGTCTAGACATAGAGATATTATTGAGGTGGAGATAATTCAATGTTCACAGTCAGGAGTAGCTGTTAACACCAACATTTGAATTTCGAACTGTAGGCTACACACCAAATGCTGCACTAAAAATGCTGTCGTCACCGGCGTGCAATGCATTATGGGGTAGGATCAGGGTAGGATAGGCCGCTAAGGATCCATTTATGTATCCTTCCTTTCACGGGGAAACGAAGGGTGCAGTTGGCGTCGCTTTTGAATCAGGGTAGCCTTCGTCGCGCCGCGATGATGCAACCGGCCTTCAAATACGGCCTTCGAAGGATGCGGAATTGAATTGGGACAGCCTTCATCTCACCGCGGTGACGCAATCGGCCTTGAAATGCGGCCTTCGAAGATGCAGCCTTTGAATTGGGACAGCTTTCGTCGCGCCGCAGTGACGCAATCGGCCTTCAAATGCGTCCAATCTGCCTTCAAATACGGCCTTCGGAGGACGCAGCCTTCACATTGGGACACAGCTCATGGGTGCTTCTCAATATCCCTCCTCGTCTCATCGCTCCTCTGTCCTCCATCCTATGACCCGGAAACTGATTGAGCGCATCCATCTTGAAGGACATCTCAATTCTCTAATTGCAATTCTCTGTCGCCTGCTCGTGTAGCTGTTATCCTTACTGCAACAAAAGAGCTAAAGCTAGGCCAGTCACACACTGTGAAACCATTTGAGAGACTGTTAGGCATCAGGGCAGCAGCATCCATTGTGATACCCCTTGGCCTGCTGTACCTGAGACCTTTGCAGTGGTGGCTCAGGACCAGAGGGGAAACCCACTCTGTATGATCAAGATCACTCGGCAGTACCTGGCAGCCTTGGTTATATGGAGGAAACACTGGTTCTTGTCCCAGGTTCCGGTTTTGGGAGCTCTTTGCCATCGAGTTGCTATCTCGACAGATGCTTCCCTCACCAGCTTGGGAGGCCAGGGGACTGGAGACTCCACACCGAGGCGGTGGAGCAAATATGGGAGTTTTTTCGGCCAGGCAGAAGTGGATCTGTTCACGTCTCAGCATACGACGCACTGTCCACTCTGGTTCTCCCTCACTCAACCAGCCCCCTTGGGGCTGGATGCTATGGTGCAGACTTGGCCGAGGCTACTTCTGTACCTATTTCCCCCTGTTGCTCTGCTCCCATGAGTTCTGGAGTGAGTCCGCCAGGATGGAATAAGCCTATTGTTAAAAAGAAGTAGCACCACCCTGGCCTAGACAATTTTTGTTTGCGGACCTAATTCTCCTCCTTGACGGCCCTTGGAGATCCCGATCAGGAGAGACCTTCCGTCTCAGGCAGGGGATGCAATATTGCACCCCCGGCAGGGGGTTTGGAAACTGTGGGTTTGGCCTCTGAGGGGGCCCAACTCATAGAGGGTGGTCTCTCAACCGAGGTTGTTGAGACCATTCTAAGCTCCAGAGCTCCCGCTACAAGGAAACTATATTCACTATTTGGAGAGTTTTTCACTTCTTAGTGTTACCAGCGTCTGTGGAATCCGGTTAACTGTTCAGTAGACACAGTACGAGTTTCTGCAAGAACGTTTTGTATCAGGTCTATGTTCTTCCACGTTTAAGGAATACGTGGTGGCCATTGCGGCTTTCCACGCCCTGGTGGGTGGTACATTTTTGGGTCGAGACCCCTGATCACTCGTTTTCTTCGTGGCACTTTGAGGCTGAGGCCTGTAACTTGCACTAGGGTGCCGGCTTGGGACATTGCAATAGTTCTAGAAGGCATATCTGGGGCTCCCTTCGAGCCCTTAGATTTAGTCTCAGAGAAAATTCTTTCTTTTAAGATTATTTTCTGCCAGCTATTTCGTCCCTCTAAGAGTCGGAGACCTTCAGGCCCTTTCGGTCCCCACCTGCCTTGAGTACACCGGGGATGGCCAAGGCATTCTTACCCCAAACATGGATATGTTCCTAGGGTGCCTACCATTATTCTGAGGCCTATTCTGCCCTGCAAAGGCAAAAGACCTTAACTCGCTAGAGTGTAAACTGAGAAAAATGACTTTAAAGTTTCTGTTTTTTCCAGACAAACTAGTTGAAACTAGTTGCTATAATGAAGAAATGTTTATATGCAAAAAATCTTGAGCTCAAAATTTACCTTTGACCCTTGTTTGGCAGTTACTGTACTCTGCCTTTGTATCATTTGCCAAAAATAAGGAGTCGTGCAAAGGCAAAAGGCAGTAACTGACATATAATCAATATTTGTGACCAAACACGGAAAGTAGGGACACAAGTCGGTTCTGGGGCATTTTGAGTTATTCATAGATTCTGAAAGTGTAGTCTCCAAGCTTTCCAACAATGTGTAACACATGGAAATCTGATAATATTTGGAGAAGCTGTGGCCATTTGAAGGTAGCCACTCTGTACTGGCCTTATTAGATTTCTCTGGCATCTAACTATCCAGTAAGTTAAACAGTGACTCAAAAACCTCGCTGGACACCTCAAGTCGTTTCTGAAGTTTATGATTCAACTGTGAAACTGTAAAAATATACAAAGATACAATCACTAAATATGAAATTGGAAAATTACAGATTGACAATAACGTAAGGATAATTAAACTAAGAAAATATACATCTTAATATCAAATAACCTTCTCAAATGTATCACTCAATAAATGTAACACTATGTACTTACAGACATTGCGTCTAACAGATGCAAAGAAAGGTGATGTTTGAAGATGTCACATAGCCATAGATATATACACTAGATGTCACCTTGGCTACAGCAGTTCATTGGAACGAATGCGTCAATAGAGCCGCCATCTTAGAACAGGGGAGCCCCTACTCTTTATGCATCAGAGTCAATGTATAGGCAAAGGTCTAACGGAAATAAAATCACCATAAATCGTCATGAATGCGATTTTCTAGTTTTTTGGTTCGTTCCAACAGTCAGACATGTATTTATCAGTGAGTCCAGAGAAATTTATAAAAAAAAAAAAAATTTTTTAAAACATTCTTCCTAGTTCATATTTCGTTCGTGAAAACGAAGCGCAGCACAAAAGTCCGGCATCATCCATGAATTTGAAGTACAGGCGGAGATAGCAGTGTTTCCTAGATACTTCCTATTACAAGACCCCTGTTCCAAGATGGCGGCGGTTTTGATGCATGCTTAGAACCCCAGGTGACGTCTAGTGTATATGTCTATGTCACATAGCTACCACATTTTGCTGAACTACTACAGTAGTATTAGTACTTCCTGTTTCCTGAACTAAGAGGTTGTCTGTGACTGCTTTTCAAAATTAAAGTCCTCACTAGAATAAACATTTTCAAAATAATAAATCCCCTGAAAATCCAAAATAAATTCAGTCCTGCACACTCCCCGCCTGGGGTTTTTAGAATCCCAGATCAACTTATAGCTTATCATTGGGTGACAGAAGAAGGACAAGTTCAGAGACAGGACGTGACAAGATTTTCTGAATCCCATCCTTAGTCACTTTAACGTCAGCTTTCCTCACCAATCCATCTTTGCTTGGTGATGTTTTCACAACGATTGCCATTGGCCACTCATTTCTGTTGACTTGAATGTTCTTTACCAAGACAATATCCCCTTCTTTCAAGTTAGTTTTTTTGTCTTGCCACTTTCGTCGGTGTTGCAAAGTACTGAGGTATTCTTTTTTCCATCTTGTCCAGAAGACATCTGCTAACCTTTGTACTTGTTTCCATTCTTCCTTAAGCAAGGTGTTAACACCTTAAGGAGGTGTTGCACCTGTCTTTTGTGTCAAAAGAGTTGCAGGGGTGAGAATAAAGGGAAATTCTGGGTCAGAGGACCCTGGAATTAAAGGCCGTGAATTCATCACTGCAGTAACTTCCGCCATGAACGTCGTCAAGACCTCATGTGTGAGACGGGAAGATTGGTCTTTAAGTAGCATGCAATCAAGAATGCGACGTGGAATACCGATCATTCGCTCCCAGTGACCACCCATATGAGAGGCATGAGGTGGATTGAATATACAGGTGCAAATGTGTTCTTTCAGACATTTCTGCACATTCTCTGAGCTGACACAAGATTCATCCATTTTGAGTTCACGAGAAGCTCCGACGAAATTTGTTAAAACGATCTGAATGCAGTTGTTTAACTGGCCCTCTGATTGCAAAAAATCTCCTTAAGGCATTGATGAAACTACTGGAGCTCATTGCTTCGATTACTTCGATGTGGACAGCTCTTGAGCACATCAATATCAATATCAATATCAACTTTATTTGTATAGCACACTTAAAACAACCAAGGTTGACCAAGGTGCTTCACAAGATAAAAATACAACAAGGCACACAGTAAAACTACAACCAAAAAACATTATAATATACAGTATATGATATATAGTGAAATTAAATTTAAAATTTGCCAGGAAAGATAACAAACTTAGCTGGGAGGAAATGCCAGAGAAAAGAAATGTGTTTTTAACAGTGATTTAAAGCGTGCGAGAGTTAGGGCAGTTCTAATCTGGAGTGGCAGGTTGTTCCATAAGTTTGGGGCAGCTACACTGAAGGCTCTGTCGCCTCTGGTTTTAAGTCTGCTTCTGGGCACATCCAGGAGGAGGAGATTGGTGGATCTCAACACTCTAGTAGGAGTGTGAACATTAAGAAGCTCTGTTAAATACAATGGAGCCAATCCATTTAGGCATTTAAAAGTTAAAAGTAAGATTTTAAAATCAATCCTGTAATAAACTGGAAGCCAGTGGAGGGAGCGCAACACAGGTGTGATGTGGTCTCTCTTCTTTTTTCCTGTTAGGAGGCGGGCAGCAGCATTTTGTACTAACTGCAGGCGCTGAATAGATGTCTTGTCTAAGCCCACATACAAGGAGTTGCAGTAGTCAAGGCGAGAAGTTATAAAGGCATTAATCACCCTCTCTAAGTCTTTAGGCGGGAGATAGGCCTTTACCTTGGCTATAGTTCTCAACTGGAAGAAGCAGGATCTAACAGTGGTGGATATCTGTTTATCAAGTTTAAATGCACTATCAAATATAACACCAAGACTCCTCACAGTTGAGCAGTTGTTTGAAGTTAGAGGGCCGAGAGAGTCCACATCAAACAGTTCAGGATGTCCGAACACTATGACCTCTGTCTTGTCTTCGTTTAGGTTGAGGAAATTTAGGTTCATCCACTTTTTAATATCCTTCATACAGTCAAGCAGGGGCTGGAATGAGCTCTTTCTTTTCAGGGGCAGGTAAATTTGAATGTCGTCTGCAAAACAATGGAAGGAGATCTCATACTTCTCAAAAATGGAGGCTAGGGGCAGCATATACAACGAAAATAGAATGGGGCCCAAGACAGAACCTTGAGGGACACCACAGGTAAGTGGGGCTGTCTCAGAGGAATAATCGCCAAGGTGGACAGAAAAGCTCCTATCTGTTAGGTAAGACTGAAACCACCTAAGTGCAGTACCTTTGATTCCCACACAATTCTCCAACCTTGACAAGAGGATTGAGTGGTCAACAGTGTCAAAGGCAGCAGTGAGGTCTAAGAGCACTAGGACAGCAGAGACTCCTGAGTCAATAGTTAAAAGCAAGTCATTAAAAACTCTTAAAAGTGCAGTTTCAGTACTGTGACGGGGTTTGAAGCCGGACTGGAACTTTTCATAAACATTATTATTAATTAAAAATGTTTGCAGCTGGTTATAAACTACTTTCTCCAGGACTTTAGATAAAAAGGACAATTTAGAGATGGGCCTGAAGTTAGAGAAAACAGTGGGGTCAAGATTTTCCTTTTTTAGTAAGGGCTGTACAACGGCGTGTTTGAAGGCAGACGGAACATGGCCAGAGACCAAACAGGTATTCATCAATGATAAAATACAAGGTCCAATGGTATCAAAAACTTCTCTAATAAGACGAGAGGGAATGCTGTCTGAAGGACAATTTGTGGGCCGCAGATGATTGACCACCTCAAATAGGGAGGAGATTGATATGGGCTCAAACTGATCTAAAACTGCAAGGCACATAGGAGGAACAGAGGGATCAAGGTCAGAAGAGGTGGTTACAGAGGATCGAAGAGCAAAAATCTTCTCAACAAAGAATTTTAGAAAAGAGTCACAGAGTTCCGCTGTAGGTGTAAAAGGAGCAGAGTTACGGGGGTTCGTAATTGTAGTAAACATATTGAAAAGAACCTGTGGCCTGTGACAGTTGTTGGTGACCAGCTTAGAAATAAAATCAGACTTTGCAGATTTTACAGCTCTCTGATAGTCAGATAAATATTGCTGTAGGATTTCATATGACACTCTGAGTTTATCTTTTTTCCACCTTCTCTCAGCTTGCCGACATGCACGTCTGAGCGAGCGGGTGGTATCGTTTAACCAGGGCTCTGAAAGTGCTATAGTGCGTTTTATCCTCAGAGGAGCCACAGAGTCCAAAATGTTTGTGCAGGTTGAATTAAAAAGAGTAATAAGTTCATCAGCACCAGTAGCATCACCTCCATCCAAGTTATAGAGCACAGAGTCTTTGAAGGCAGCAGAGAACTGAACTGGAGTTTGGCTGTTAATTACACGACGACAGCGTGCAGCAGGAGATTTAACAACAGAACATGGGACTGTGATCGTAAATAAAACAGGATAGTGATCCGAAATACAAACGTTACAGATTTCATTTACATGAACACACAATCCATGAGACAGCACAAGGTCTAATGTGTGTCCCTTTTCATGTGTCGGGCCAGACACCAATTGAGTGAGATTAAAGGAGTTTAGAAAATTTAAAAAGTCTTTCACCATAGGTTTGTTTTCACAGCATACGTGTAAATTAAAATCACCACAAATTATAAAATGGTCATAGTTTAACCTGGTATCTGCTATAAAACCTGCAAACTCTTGCATAAAATCTTTGTTAAATTTCGGTGAACGATACACAACTGCACACAGTATGGGCAGGGAGGAATTTAATTCAAACAGCTGTAGCTCAAAACTAGAGTAGGTGACAGACGCAGACAGCCGACACTGGAAGGTGGATTTAAACACAGTGGCAAGTCCTCCACCTTTGCCAGTGATCCGAGGAGAGCTAAAAAATTTACAGTTTGGAGGGAGGAGCTCAGAAAAGGGAGCGGACTCACCAACATGAAGCCACGTCTCGGTCAGCAGCATAAAGTCCAATTTGCGGGTTGTAAAAAAGTCATTCAGCACAAATGTTTTGTTGGTCAGTGATCTGACATTAATCAGGGCCATACGAAGAGTTAAGTCCAAGCTGTCTGGTATTGAGGCCCGCTGCAGTGGGCGCAGATTAGCCGAATTCACACCACGTCGACAGTCCGGCCGAAGTTTCCTCCCCAACGCCGGGTTTCCCAGCCCGGTGTCGGCCCCCAGGGCACCGCGCGTCACACCGCGAGGAAGGCGGAACAGCGTCGGAGGAGCAACACCCGAACCAGACGCTGTCACTAAGGCAGCAGACTCAGATGCCCGGCCCACCAGCAGACGCTGTGAGGCCAAGTCGGCAGGAGAAAGGCCCACAACAAGCGACGAGACCCGGCAGGCGGGCCGGGGAAGACAGGTCGAATCCATCGCAGGCGCGGGACCTCCAAACCCCGGCAGCCGCAGACAGCGGGGCGACAGCCGCCCCCGCCGCATATGAGACGAGGACGAGGCACATCCAAAGACCCCAGGTAAGCCTTGAGGCGAGCAAGCACTCCGGCACGCTTTCCACGTCTCCTGTGGCGCATTTTTCGGCGAAGATCACACGGGAAACAGCGCAGGTAGTCTGGGATGTTAGATAACCATGGGGGAAGGCCTCCAGCCTGTTCTCCCAAGCCATCCGTAGACAGCCCCAAACCCTCACAGGACGCTCGGATGTCAAACAAAGTTTCGCGATTATAAACGAGAAGGCTAGTTACATCCCGGCAGCAGAAACACAGAAATAAAACAGCAGCAAACAAAAGACAGATGCAGCGTGAAGCTTGCTGACGGCTTGCCCAACACACTGGCGCCATCTTGCTATGTCCCTTATCATAAATGATACTATGTCCCTTATCATAAATGATACTCTGTTTTCATGCATGAAAACATAACTGCCCACCTCTTTGAATTAGCTTGACCTCCTCTGGTCTTGCGGGCTGTCACTTCCCATGGTCCGAAAACATCAACACCCACATAGGTAAAGGGAGGAGCTACTGTTAACCGTTCCACTGGCAACTCAGACATCTGCTGATGTTCTGTCTTCCCTCGCAGCTTCTTGCAGATTACACACTTGAAAAGCAAACTGCGTATGCACTTCTTACCTCCTACAAGCCAAAATCCAGCAGCTCTGACAGCACCTTATGTAAAGTGTCTGCCCTGATGTTTCACAGACTCATGATAATGTCGCACGATGAGTTTTGCCACATGATGTGTACCTGGGATGATAATAGGGTTAACTTCACAAGTCTCCAGACCTGACCTCAAAATACGACCCCCTACTCGAAGTAAGCCATTGCTGTCAAGGACAGGAGATAGTTTCCTCAACATGCTCTTATGAGGAAGGTTGTGAGATGCAGTGATGCTTTTAATCTCTGTTTGATAACTCTCCTTTTGAGCATTCTTCAACACAAGAAATTTTGCCTTCGCCAGCTTCTTCAGAAGGACCTTTGCAGCAGACATGCCATCCTCTGCAACTATCATCTTGCGAGCCTTTGGAGAAAGAGCTGGCAATGTGAATCAGACGTGCTATTGCTCTGATGAGAGTGTTAAAGTTAGAGAATCTGCTAAATCTCTCAGAATTCCATGTGACCATAGGAACTTCAGTAAGGTTTGAAACCACATGTGGGCGTATTTCAGAATCTGAGGTTGGATCCACAAGCACAAATGCCTTTTGTGATTCAGACTGAAGCTGAGAATTATGCAAGAAATGTGGGCCTGTGAGCCATGAACTGGCACCTAGAGATGCTGCAGGTACAGATCTGGACCCGTGGTCTGCTGGGTTAAGCTCCATGGGAACATATCGCCATTGTGCAGGCAAACTGGATTTATGTATACGTTGAATCCTGTTGTTCACGTATACATAGAACCTCCATGTTTGATTACAAATGTAGCCTAGTACTACCTTGCTGTCAGTATAGTACCAGATATGATCAAAGGTCATGTCCATCTCTTCCACAATCAGCTCTGCAATCTCCACTGCTAGTACAGCAGCACACAACTCCAGTCTTGGGACAGTAATGTCTGGCTGTGGTGCTAATTTGGATTTCCCAAATAAGAAGTTAACAGCTGTGTGACCATGTTGATCTGTCACCTTCAGGTATCCTACAGCAGATATGGCTTTGACAGAAGCATCAGCAAAAACACAAAGTTCGTTAATCTGGACATCGTACAGAGGAATGGGCATACAAACACGTGGTATTTGCAGTTCTTTCAAATCTTGAAGAGATTTTTTCCACTTTTTCCACTCTGCCTCCATGTCCTCTGGCAAAGGGGAATCCCAGCCCTCACCTTGTTTGGTAAGTTCCCTCAACAGTAACTTTCCTTGTATGGTGACAGGAGCAAGGAATCCAAGAGGGTCATACAAGCCATTCACGGTTGATAGGACTCCTCTCCGAGTGAAAGGCTTGTCATCGTCCGAAACATTAAACATGAAAGAGTCTGTTGCAATATTCCAGGACACACCAAGACTACGTAGGATGGGAAGGCCATTAGAAAAAAGTTGCAGATCTTTAATGCCCTCAGCACGATCTTCCAAAGGAAAGGCTTCAATCACATTTGGACAGTTAGAGATAATCTTGTGCAGTCTAAGGTTAGACACTGCAAGCATTTCTTGTGTACGTTTGAGAAGGTCGATTGCCTCTGCCTGTGTAGCGCATGATTTCAGCATGTCATCAACATAGAACTCCTTTTCCACCAGTTTTCTGGTGTCACTGCCAAATCTCTCTTCATGTTCCTTGGCTGCTCTCCGTAGGCCATAGATAGCCACTGCTGGTGATGGGCTATTCCCAAAAACATGCACACGCATTCTGTGATCCACAATTTCGCCATCAAGGTCGTTGTTTCTGTACCACAGGAACCTAAGATAATCCCTATGATCCTCCCTAACCAGAAAACAATGGAACATGTGCTGTATGTCAGCAGTAATAGCCAAAGGCTCTTTACGGAATCTCATCAGGACCCCTAGCAGGCTGTTATTCAAATCAGGGCCTGTGAGAAGTACATTGTTCAGTGAAACTCCCTCATATGGCGCACTTGAATCGAAGACAACTCGAATTTTGCCAGGTTTCTTAGGGTGGTACACCCCGCACAGCGGCAAGTACCACACTTCCTGACCTTGCTGAAGAGGTGGTGCAATTTCTGCATGCTCATTTTTAAACAAGTTGTCCATAAAGTCCAGGAAGTTCTTTCATCTGTGGTCGTTTGTTCAGAGTGTGTCGCAGCGCGAGAAGACGTTTGAATGCATAGTCTTTGTTGTTGGGTAGACTTTGTCTGGGCTCACGAAAGGGTAGCGGAGCAACCCAACTATTGCAGCTGTCTTGAAAAAACTCTTTTTCCATGATCTGAAGAAACCTAGTCTCTTCCACAGATGGAGCAATCTTATGATCATTTGCAGTGTAGGAGAAAACTGAATGGCCAACACTTTCACCATCAGGCACTAACAGAATGGAGTCTTCAGATGTGGTTTCTAGAGGTTGTTGCCATTGTGAATTAACGTCCAACTTCTCTTTTACCTTGATTTGGCTATAGCATGGACTCAGAAAGCAGTGACGGCCATTATCTAAAATGAAAGTCTTGAAGGTATCAACTGAAGATGGCCTATGAGCTCCTCTGAGACACACATCCCCAACGACAACCCAGCCCAAATCCAGTTTTTGGGCAAAAGGGGCGTTATTCGGACCATTAATTTGTTTGCGTACTTTGTGTACTTGCAGAATGTCCCTGCCCAGTAGAACGAGAATCTCAGCATCAGAGTCAAGAGGTTGTATTTCTTGTGCTATGTGTCTCAAGTGGCTGTGATGGAACGCTGCACCAGGAGTTGGAATCTCTGTACGATTGTTTGGAATCTGATTACATTCTAGAAGAGTAGGGAGAGGTAGACTTATCTTTCCATCAATGGACTCCACAATGAAATCAGAAATTCGTCTCCCCGATGTCTCTAAAAGGCCTGCACATGTTTTCAGTGTGTAGGGCAATGGAGTTGCTTTGATGTTAAAGATGTCAAAGAAATCTTTTCTCACCAAAGAACGGTTGCTCTGCTCATCTAGGATAGCATACATCCTTTTTTGCTTTCTCTTTGTGTCCAGCTGGATAGACGGAAACTAGACACATTTTTGAACAAGACCGTGCACTCAGACCTTCTCCGCAGACTTCTGTGCACTCAGATGTAACCTCATGACTGTCTGATTTGTCTTTCTCCATACTCTGAGGTAGGTGTAAATGCCTGAGATTTCCAGGGGGCAGGACCTGGATGAAGGGCCGAAGGATGACGGTCACTACCGCACTCTTTGCACTGAACTTCTACAGTGCAGTTTCTGGCAAGATGGTCTGTAGAAGAACAGCAACGGTAACACACAGACCGCTCTTTCAGGAACTGCATTCTATCTTGTAGAGATTTCTCTCTGAACCCTCTGCATCTTCTCAAAGGATGAGGTTTTCCATGTATTGGACAGCTTTTGTTCGGGCTAACTGATCTCTTTTCCTGTTCAGATGGTATTTTAGTTGGAGGATTAATTTGAGTCTTGTGAACAGATATTGGCATTTGTCTTTGTCTCTCAAACCTTTCTCCTTTCTCATATCTCACGTGAGCAAACGTACTGAAACTCGGATCTGTACGTGCTTTTGCTTCTGAACGAACAAAATTTGAAAACACTGAGAAAGGTGGAAAAGCAACATGATGTTCTTGCTTATATTTGGATCCAAATGACATCCACTTTTCTTGAATGTTATATGGTAGTTTTTCCACAATAGGATTCACCCCCTTAGAAGTGTCCAAGTATGCCAGACCTGGTAAGTATCCTTCAAGCTTAGCAGCTTCAAGTTCTGAGAGGATGTCTCCTAAATCTCGAAGCTTTTGTGGGTCTTTGTTTGTCACTCTGGGGAAGTCTTCTAATTTGGCAAAAAGAGCATGTTCAATTGCTTCTGGAGAACCATATATTTCTTCAAGCCTCTGCCATGTCATTATCAGTGCAGCTGACGGATTTCTGATGTGAACCACTTTCAGTCTCCGTGCATGATCAGAAGATTCTCTACCCAGGTATTTAATTAAGAGATCAAGCTCTTCTGCTGGGGAAAGACCCAGACCAGAAATAGCACATTGGAAAGATGATTTCCATGCCCAGTAATTAATGGGCTTGTCATCAAAGTAAGTAAGCCCTGCTGTCACAAGTTGCGTACGAGCTAGATACTTTGCGAGGTCATAGGTAATGGACAAGGAATCTCCTTTATCAGGAGGTCTACTCTGCATTTGGTAGTGATAAGGAGGATACTGCATTTTAGTTGCATTTTGATTCATGTCTGCTCCAAAGTCCATGTTTTGTGAACTAATTGGTGCATTTTTGAAAACTGACTCACTTTTAATTGGACTTACTGGTTACACTTTATTTCGATAGTCACTTTAGACATTCTACTAACTATAAGTAACTTTTCAACTACATGTCAACTAACTGTCATTAGAGTATTAGTAGGCTGTAGTAGACTGTCAGTAGACTGGTAGGTTATGGTTAGGTGTTAGGGTTCGGGTTAGGAGAACAAGTTGACTTGTAGTTGCTATGTTACTTATAGTCAGTAGAATATCTGTTGGGGGACCAACAAAATAAAGTGTTAGCAGATATTAAGCAGACAGTCTACTTATACTCTAATGACAGTTAGTTGACATGTAGCTGCAAAGTTACTTATAGTTAGTTGAATGTCTAAAGTGGACTATCGAAATAAAGTGTTACCGACTTACTAAGTGAGAAGCTTGAAGTGGTGGTTGAGTTTCTTTTCCTCCACTAGATGGCAGTATACCACTACTGACTGTAGATTGCGTTTTCACATAATCCGCTGTTCTGATTCGAACAGGAACTGATACTCTGCTGGCTGCGCTACGTTCTGATTCTAACAATGCCTCCTCCAGTACCTGAGCTTCTACCAAAGCAGCATCATTTTCTTTTTCCTCTTGCAAAGCCTCCAGTGTTGCTTGAAGTCGTGCCTGTTCAACTTTCAATTCTATTTCTCTTTTAGCGTATGCCACTCTGGTTTGCGCGGCTTCTGCTTTTGCTCTTGCTTTGAAAACCGCTATGCTGGCGCTTGAGTGGCGACTAGATGCCCTTGAAGAGCGACTGGATGCTTTTGAGGAATGTGCGCTGACAGAGTGCATATCTTCAGCTGCGCCTTTAAGATCTGCTGAGTCTGTTTGACCTTCTGCCATGTTTGTATGAGACTTAATCATATGCAGAAAAATCAGATTGATGTGATAGAGACTTTGGAATGTTTAAATCTTGATTCCACACAGTTCTTGAGCATCTTTCTCAGTCTGTTGTATTGATGTCTTTTCACTGTACTGGCCTTATTAGATTTCTCTGGCATCTAACTATCCAGTAAGTTAAACAGTGACTCAAAAACCTCGCTGGACACCTCAAGTCGTTTCTGAAGTTTATGATTCAACTGTGAAACTGTAAAAATATACAAAGATACAATCACTAAATATGAAATTGGAAAATTACAGATTGACAATAACGTAAGGATAATTAAACTAAGAAAATATACATCTTAATATCAAATAACCTTCTCAAATGTATCACTCAATAAATGTAACACTATGTACTTACAGACATTGCGTCTAACAGATGCAAAGAAAGGTGATGTTTGAAGATGTCACATAGCTACCACATTTTGCTGAACTACTACAGTACTATTAGTACTTCCTGTTTCCTGAACTAAGAGGTTGTCTGTGACTGCTTTTCAAAATTAAAGTCCTCACTAGAATAAACATTTTCAAAATAATAAATCCCCTGAAAATCCCAAATAAATTCAGTCCTGCACACACTCAAAATAACTAAAAGTTAAGATAACAGCCTTTAAAGATCTGCAGTTCTCATCTCTCTCTGCTGCTGGGAGTGACAATAGGGCTCATTTACATCTCATTTAGATAAGCCATACCCCCTGCTCCCCCCTGTGCTTTACAGCTTTTTTTTTCTTTCCTGCTAGCTAATAACAATAGTAGGTATGGGAAGGTCTAAACAGACTAAACATGAGATAACGTGTACGTGTTCTTAGAATGAACACAAAACGACAAACTTTAATGTTTATAGAAACTCACCCCCAGGACCGGCGAATGCACTTCTGCCGTTCTAGGCAAAAAACAATTGTGCTGCCCCTCTATTTGCAACATATACCAGCAACAACACACAAAGACCAATATGCCATACATATAACGCAAAACCAGCAACAACACACGAAGACCAATAACGTTATGCCATACATATAACGCAAAACCAGCAACAACACACAAAGACCAATATGCCATAGCCTACATATAACGCAAAACCAGCAACAACACACAAAGACCAATATGCCATAGCCTACATATAACGCAAAACCAGCAACAACACACAAAGACCAATATGCCATATAGCGCAAAACCAGCAACAACACACAAGACCAATAAGCCATAGGCCTACATATAATGCAAATAGTGCGCAACGCGCGTGTGCCCAAAATGTCAACAATATTAAAGTTTATGCAGGAGGCAAATGCCTGCTGGCATTTTTCTTTAAGCAGTCATGACAGGAATTTTCAAAATAATCATATTTCACCTCCTCAAATTACTGTTGCAAATCTCTTTACATCACTTATGTGCGTATACACACACAAATTAAATGTCCGCAAGCACATTATATCATCAGCAGGTTCAGCATCTTAAATAACGACTAAAGAGCAAATAAAGCTTAACTAACACAGTTAAACAGTATGACAGATAAGTTACTTTGCAGTACAGCATGTATGAATAAATACAATAAATATTTCCACAATAAAGATAATTTAATTATAATTGAATACAAAGGTATATTTATTTAAATGCAAGACATAGAGTAATAATTAAACATAATTTATCAATTTGCAACAAGAATTTTTCATATTCATTAGGCGTCTTTGGCCTTTATTTTGAAAAAGCAATAAACATGAAAAATCGTGAAATTGGTAGAAAGCTCAGTTTCTTTTATACCAAGAGTTAAAAAAATAACACAATTAAATTTTATTTAAAAAAAAAGTCAGAAATATTTTTTATATATATTGTATAAACAAAAATATTATGGATTCTCGATTTGTGATGCAGCTGCCAGCTGTAACGCACATATATGCTCGTTTTATGCGTTTATTAGAGGTTGAATTCAAATCAAATACTGCCAAAGAACTCATACTACTTCTGAATAGGATTTCTACTTCATAAATTGTATGCAAATTATGGAAATACTTGGTTCAGATCACTCAAAGCATATGAAAATGGAGGCGTCCTTATATGGTCAGTAAGGAAGCTTGGCTCTCCATCTAGTGACAAAGTTTGTTACTGTGCCCAAATAAAATCTTACTGAAAGCTCATTTTTTTTAGATATCAACCTAAAATTTGGAACACAATTTGTCCATAGGTCCATTACAAAGCATTATTGAATTACAACCATTTAAGTTTGGATAGTGATTTTCATGTCTATGCGAAAAAAGGGAGGGTAGGGGAGAGGTGGGGTGTGGTGACAGTTAAGGGTTAAACTGCTCACAGTCAACGAACTCGACTTGGATTACTGCTTTTTAATTCTGAGATAATATAGATAATATAGAATATAGATAATATATATAGAAAAAAAGCTGGAATTACTTTTATCATTTAGGTTAGTCTACTTTGTATGGACGTTAGCGATAACTAGCTTAGTTCCATATATGGATTTGTGTAAGATCTGATATGAACACCTGCAAGAAGGAAATATGGCTCAAACACGTATGGATTGTTGTGGATACAGCAGATGACGTGCATTACTATGGATTATGGATTTTCCATGGATTATATCGGATTGCATGGAAAGGTAGGATGCCTGTGTATT
Source organism: Chrosomus eos (assembly GCA_036326025.1). Lineage (NCBI taxonomy): Eukaryota > Metazoa > Chordata > Actinopteri > Cypriniformes > Leuciscidae > Chrosomus > Chrosomus eos. The sequence continues at coordinate 108,398 of JAZAVI010000105.1, read as the reverse complement.
TAATAATTAGTTTTTGGCGTCTTTGAACGTTAGCGCTAATTTAGGTGACACAGATTAAATTTAACTAGCTGTCACTGACATTTACGGATCTGAACTAATCGCCCTGAACGAAAAACAACATTTATGACAACCTATTAGCTTGCATCTAAGTATGGCTTGTTAACCTTGCTTTGTTTCTGATTGTATACTTAGCAGTTTGTCTGGCCAGCAAAGTTGGTGGTAGCTATATGTTGTTTTAGCAAACTAGCTGAATTAAGCAGAATGCAATCGAAAATGTATCATGTTTATAATAACATTTTTGGTATGTTCTTAACAAAGATTTGTCGTGTGTATGTTACGTGGTTTGAGAGCGGCAAAATTTGACAGTATGACAAAGCCAGAGTACAGTAACATCACAGCGGCACCGTAACATCTCTCTTGATGCCTGGCTAAACAAAGCCAGAACACCTTAACTCAACTTGGCGTGCTGGAACAAAGGCAAAGAGCCGTAACAGCTGTTACGGCGTTCTGCTGTGGTTTCTCACATGGTTTTGGATGTTACGGTTGTCATAGCCCTTTATTTTCTCGTTAAAACAATCAAATTGACTCACGATATTTATTCACATGATAAAGGAGGTCTCAAATACCACAAAAATGGCACAAACTCATTTTTGACCAAACATGATGTTACGGCGTTTTGCCTTTGTAGGGCAATATTGTGCTGCAGGTTTCTGTCCTCCCCCGTTTATCAGACCAGGAAAAGCTGAACCTCTTGTGCCCAGTGCGAGCACTGGACACTTATGTTCATCGGACACCTCCGTGGAGAAAATCCAACCTATTGAGCAAATACATAGTCAAGACTATTCTTCTTGCTTGTGAGTCCTCTGGCCAACAATTTGGTGGTCAGGGCTCATTCCACTAGGAGTATGGCTTCTAAGCTTTATTATCTGGAGTTCTCTCCAAGACGTTTGTGATGCGGTGGGCTTGTCCTTACCGCTCACATTCATCAGATTTTTTAGCCTGGACCTGGACGCCAAGGTCTCAGGTGCTTAGTGCTTAGTGTAGTGATGACAACAGGCTGACACTAAGGCATTTGAAAGTTTGGCGATTTGGGTATTCTCGTTCCCAAAGCGTCATCGACGCATCGCGAGTTCTCTCGAAAGGGAACGTCTTAGGTTACGACTGTAACCATAGTTCCCTGAGAAAGGGAACGAGACGATGCGTCGCCCTGCATCCCTGTGATCGACTTGCTTCGGCAATTTTCTAAGATAATGCCGGTTGCACCAGATGTGCGCTTATCTTTTTCTGGTCATGACGTCCCCTGCCCGTGACCTTCATTCCTTCATTGGACTAGTTGACATAGATGCTTCAGACGCATTCACGCTGGAAGCGTTCCCAAAGCATCATCGACACATCCTCTCGTTCCCTTTCTCAGGGAACTATGGTTACAGTCGTTACCTGAGACGTTTTCCAACATTATTTTCTCCACTACTAATGTAATTTTCCACATCTTCACTCCTTACATTGTTCACACAACATGACATCATGACTTTTGCGTAAAGATACACGCCACTTTCAAGAGTGGCATTTTGAGCTATTCGCATTTTGAGCTATTCGCGTGTATGCGTGTATATTTACGCTGTTATGTCCGAGTGATTCCGCGTGTATGTACACGCCGTTAAAAATCCGAGCGAAATAAAGCAACATTTTTATATACATCTGGGGGAGCGATATTTTTCCTACTAGGATGGTAGGGAAAGACTCATAAATGGTATTAACCAGCAGGGGCGCAACTACCCAGTGTCAGAGGGGTATGCAGCAGAAAAATTTGCCATGTAATGAGTGAGTAGGATTGTGCCATGTAATGAGTGAGTAGGAACGGGTAAGAGCTAACAGATATGCACAAAATTGTCATTTATTAATACAATCGAACTATACTCAACAGTGATAAAAAACATTGGATAGCTCCATTGGAACAGCAAGACCAGTGTTTCTTACATGATTTCAGGTAAAACTGTGGTAGGTGGACCTCTGTTCCTCTAGGGGGGTTCGGGGGCATGCCCCCCCGTAAGTTCAGTGTCTGTCTACATTACACTACTATATAATAATATAATAGTTATTATAATATTAATCCCATGAATGATAATAGCCATATATTGTAAAACAAATGCACTGAAAAATAAAGAAAACTTGCATAATTAGTTTTGTACTAATTTCGATACTTAAAAGAGATAAGCACAAGATGACATGTTTCATGGGCCGATGTGTCAGAAAAAAAAAAAAGTAAGGCTGACTATTTTTGACCAATGCATTACACGTGACCGACACTAACCCAGCGCCGCCGATGTACGAGTTTTATGGGCCGTTAAGAAAAAAAAAAAGAAAGTATGAGATGTATCGGCCGAAAAAGCACGTCTGCCCACCGGGAATCTCCCGTAGTCCCGATGGCCAGAGAGATAGCCTATGTCTGGATGTCACACTTTAAATCCTACCTGTTGGCTTTCACCATGCACTTATTTAGCTGCCGTCACATCAATTGACATGCCATCTCCCTTTCCCGCTTTCTTTTTCTATTTTTAACGCCCCAGGACTTTGTTTTTTCCATCTTTTTCGGCGACAACTCACTACTCGTACCTGCTCCCTCAGCGCTCACGGCGCCCCCGCCCGCTCGCGATATTACCCCGCCCCCCTTCTCCATGAGGGTGCCTACTCTAGCCTGTTAGTCCTCTAATATTTTATATAACATTGAGGAAATGCAGAAATGATTTAGAAACGCACAACAGCAGCTACATATAGAAAATGCAATATATATATGTATACATATATATTTTTTTTTTATTATTTAAAAAAAAAAAAAATTACCAGCGCTTTGGCGCCCCCCATGGTGCTGCGCCCCTATGCGCCGCATATAGCGCATACCCACTTTTTGCGCCACTGTTAACCAGTGACGGGTAGGTTTAGGGACGGCTTTGGGGTAGGTCATATATTTATATATACAGTAATGTAACGTTAAGTCAACCGCGTTCATAAACACGCTGAAAAGCGATTATGCGTGTTGATAGCACGCCAAAAATGAGAATACGAATTGGCGTGTCATACATACGCAGTTTCATGAGATCAGTCTGGTTCACAACCATTTCTGTTATTTCATTTTTTTTTAAAACCACACTATCCTCAATCTGTTCATTTTGTAATGAACCCTCTGTTTTATTACTTCAACTAAAATATACTTTTTGATTGTAATAATTTGTCACTACAAAAAAAAATTGAATAAGATTTTCATCAAAACAGAGTTTGAGAAAAGCACACACAATGTTCTTAATGTCTCTATGAGGATTTGATACACATTTTCTGTTTTATTTCAGTGAAGTTCATCAGTATTAATGTAATGAAGAGTAAATAAGAGTCTCTATAACATCTCAGTGTTACTGATTTATTGTGCAGCTCAAAGTGTTATGGGTAAAATGAGAGCAGAAGAATAATCTCCAGCGGCTTCATTTATAAAACACACACATCAGATTGATCCTAAATCCTACGTCATGTATACACAAGGGATATTTGTGGCCGTTCTGTGGATTTGATGCACTTGTTCACATTGCATTTGAATTTAAGATGAACTGTGATTTATAAACTGAGATGCATTTAAGAATTGTTTTCTGCAAATGGACATTTTGTAAATCATAGGAATATTTGGGAAGTGGTTGTACGTTCAGATTCAGGATCTTTCTACACACGTCTGTATAAACGAGGCGCAGGACTTTACCTCCATCTGAGATCTTCTTGATCTCCTCTTTGCAGAAATCCTCCAGTTTGTCTCTCAGCTGACGACAGATTCTCTCATGCCATCAAAAGAGGAGAGAGAAGTGAAGGGTTCGTCTGTAGATTCAGTAGGAGCTGAGAGAGACTGGAAACTCTACAGAAAACACAAATCAAAACTCATCATCTCCACACTTCAGCCAATAACCTGCACTATATCAGATCTGATATAGACTTGTAGACTTGTAGACTACTTGTAGACTTGACTTCTCTTCAGTGACTTGCTTCACACTTTCACACAATCAGCTCGTTCTTCTCATATTCAGCATTTAATGCTACAAACTACAGTATTTGTACTTAATAATATAATATAATATAATTTATATATATATAAGAGCCGATTGAAAGTAATGCTATCAGACACTTAATTATTTTAAAAATTATAATTAAAATAATTATTTTAATTAAATTATTGCCTTATAGTCTAAATTTATATTAAATGCAATTAGCTCATATATTTAGAGAGCTTTTTGACCCACTTAAGTATTTAAGTATCTTTAAATGTAATTTCAGAATTACTTTTATTGTCTTTGAAATATGGTTAAAGTCACTGCTGAATTAACTGACAATTAAACTAAAATATACTTAAATGTAATTTATATTGAAACTTGTTTGTTTAATTTTAAATATAATATTGAATAACACACTACATATAAAACTATAATCAAGTACTTTACATGTGATTTAGTATGTTAGTTAAAGCCCCACTGTGTAGTTTTTGCTCTCGGGGTCCCCCTACAGTTGGGAAACAGTATTGTCTTCTACTTCGGGTCGTAAAATCTGTCATACACCAGGGGATACACGTGCATTTGTTGACAAGCTGATACCGTCTTGAGTTCTCGCGAGTTCTCACGTCTTGGGCATAATGGGCAGACTGACAGCGTTGCGTGTGAAATGTCTTCATCCCAGGTACATTTTTTCAAACGCCAAAAGATCGCGTAGCTCACGTTTACAAGCCAGCGTCATTATAGTAGCCTATTGGCTACTGTTTTACATAATGGATATGCTAATAATTCAATTCAATGTTTGTGTGGTAGGTAAAAGCCATATACAGTAAACTACTGGCAACAGTGTTGCCAGTATAAACCTGTTTTATAACTTACAGTTTATTGCTGTTAAAATACATTTTGTGGGTGTGTCTTTTTATCTTTCACTGTTAACCCTTTCAACCCCACAGGAAAATCCACACTACAAAGAGTAAAAGTAACATTGACAGTGTTGCAGTGCGATAATTAAGGGAATATGTAAGTGATTGTTGAGCATTAGTGATGAACACCTGCTGTTAACAAGCAGATTCACTGAAGGAAAGATGAACAACAAGAACAGAAAATAGAGAAACACAAGACCTACAACTGACTACCAGCCATTACACACTTATTATTAACCAGTATGGCTTTATTTCTGTCATACATCTACAGAAGTTGTTATTGAGATGTTTAATTGAAAATGTTTGGTTTGAAGTTACCATTAAAGAGATCGGTGTTTGCTTTAGTTGGTATGCTGATGCTATGACATGTGTTTTTCTATTGCTGCTTGAACTGTGTTTTTGCAAGTCACACTTGTGCACACACAGTTTATTAATGATTGGATATGTCAAAATATAAAAAATCATCATATTGTCTGTTCATCCACTAAAGAACTCGTTCTCACTCATTCAAAGTTTAATCCTCAACCAAAAGTGTTACATTACCACCACAGCAATAAATTACAATGACTCATTTTTTTTAACATATCATACATAAACAAAAACAAAAAACAGAGCTACACTGTCTTGAAGAAACACAGAGATATCACAATTTAGCACATTAATCTCAACAATGGTGGCAATATTTTTTTATTCATGCAGCAGTGCATGCTGGGAGTTTTATATTATCCTGGAACCCAGCATGCACTGCTGCATGAAACTTTTGATTGTTACCATTGTTGAGATTCATATTATAATTGTTGATGTCTCTGTGTCTGACTCAAGCAGGATTTTTTTTAATACAATATATGATTACAACATTCTTCAGAAGACATGATTAACCAGATTAACCAGATAGATTTCATGTTGCAGATTTACAGATTTATTTTATTTCCATAAATTAATGTAAGTTGCATATCAAATACCCATATATTAAAAGAATATATACAGATCTGAAAATCAGATCATTAAAGCAAAACCACAAGATCAATTTCCTCTTGACTTTTTCCTGCTACAACAAATGTGCTTTTATAAACTCATTGTTACAGCAGTCAGAGAGAGACGAATGTAAGAAGTCCAGGGACAAGAGACCAACTAAAGCAAATACTGATCTCCATTATGGTGACAACAAACTTTATTATTTTTACTTTATTATCTGTTAATTCTCAACAAGAACTTTTGTACAAGTATGACAGAAATAATTATAAACTGGTTTGTAAACTGGTTTCACACTCAGTGTTGCTGGAAGTCAGTTGTATTTTTTGTGTTTCTCTTTTTCTGTTCTTGTTTCTCTGTCCTTCAGTGATTCTGCTTATCAGGTGTTCATCAGTGTCTCAATTCATCAACTTCTTTTCATTCAAGTGGACTATATTAGTGAACTACTGTAGGGAATAGTGAATGAGGGTATAGGGTGTGATGAGGAACACAGTCTCTGAGTGTGGACTTTGAGAGCTGTTAACTCACAGTATATTCCTGTAGGCTAGTTTAGTTTTCAACAGTATATTACTGTTTTAATGGAAAATGGTATGCTATTGTATTTTATACAGTATTTTACTGTAAAAAACCTGGTAAGGTCTAACAGTGTATCTGCAAATTTGAAAAATCGATTTGCATTATAGCCTGAGGCAAGACACTTTTTCGAGAAAAATAAATAAACAAACATGACAATCATGAAGATAAATGGATGACCAGATAGATTGCGTAACATGCATAAAGTAGTAGTAGTAGTAGTAAAATCTTTATTTGTCCCTTTACAGGGCAATTTAAGTAGCTTCAACCTCACAGACATACAAATTTCTATAAAACATAGAACAACAAAACATCACAAAACCTTACGAAAAAACATCACAAACCCGGGGCATTTATAATAATTCTTCATATAGCTACTATTTAAAATTCACAGCACCTTATCTTTGTTTCAAATAAGTATTTACACTCATAACTGCGTTTGAAACAAAAGACCTAGAAGCTTTAACGGTCCTCCACTTGGGCACTCTATATCGCTTTCCTGAGGGAAGCAATTGAAATTCTAAAAACAGAACGTGGGATGTATCTTCTAGGATAGTCAAAGACTTCCTAAGAACATTTCTCTCACACAAAGCAGACAAACCCAACTTTACAGATCCTGTAATCTTTGACCCTAAATTAATAATGTGCTGAAGCTGGGATCTACTTTTAACATTTAATCCATAAAACCAACAGATCATAGCAAACGTTAAAATACTTTCAATGAAAGATCTATAAAACATTATCAATATAGATTTATCCACCTCAAAGGACTTAAGCTTCCTCAGTAAATATAACCGTTTTTGTGCTTTCGATATAATAAGATTTGTGTTTTCCACCCATCTAAGTTTATCATCAATCAATGTACCAAAATACTTATATGAACTGACCTTCTCAACCTCTTTATCCGCAATAACTACTTTAGATGGAGTTCCGACAGAATTATAGAATTCTATAGTCATATCCTTAGTTTTGGATACGTTAATTTGTAAATGAGAACTCTCACACCAATCCAAACAATATTTCAGAATGGGCCCATGCTCTGTGTCTCCTTGCTTTAACAGACTCAGCACCACTGTATCATCGGCATATTTAATAATATGTCTGTCTGGGTATTGACTTCTGCACCTATCTGTATATAAAATAAATAATAAAGGTGAAAGAATACAACCCTGGGGACAGCCCACTGAAGAATGCAGCTCCCTGGAATGTTCTCCATTCACCCGTACCATTTGTGATCTTTTGGTCAGAAAATCTAAAATCCAGGCCACTAAACACTTAGGGACATTAAATTCAGAAAGCAAACGTTCAGCTAAAAGAATTGGTTGAATAGTATTAAACGCTGAAGAAAAATCTATAAATAATAAACGAGCATGATGCTTACCGATATCCACATGTTTATATATGTAATTTAAGAGTGTCAGAGTGGCATCCTCCACACTCCTATTTCTCCTATAAGCAAATTGTAGCGGATCAATCAGCTGACTAGTATGCTCTACGAGCCAAAATTTGACAATTCTCTCAAAAAACTTCATTAATAATGATGTTAAAGAAATTGGTCTAAAATCATTCATTTGTTTGGCATTGGTCTTTTTAGGAATCGGTACAATAATTGATTTTTTCCACACTGAGGGTACTCTCTGTAATTTCAATGAGGTCTGGAAAATAAAATGACTAATATCACAGAGCTGATAAGCACAGCTCTTCAAAACTCTCCCACTGACTTTATCAGGCCCAGGGCTTTTATTTTGTTGGGTGGTCTGTAAAACCCTCAAAACAGAAGCTTTGTCAATTTGCAGATATTCCTCTGTTTTCAAACCAGAATAAAAATCTCTATTCATTTTATTAAAATCGTGTGTATCGAATCGCCTAAAGAAATCATTAAATTCATCTGCTGTCTCTCCCTTTTCTATCCTAGACTCAGTCAAAATAATTCTAGTTGATTCTTTATTTTTTGCACCAGCCATTACTTTTATTTCTTTCCATGCTGACTGAATATTTCCCTTAATAAACTTGTCCTCCATTGATTCCTTATATTTCATTTTTGCCCTCCTAATTTCTCGTTTTACTTCCTTATTAACCTGCCTCTTTTCCAAATCTGTTCCTTGGTAAAATACCCGTTTCTTCTCATTTAAAACATATTTCAATGATTTTGTCACCCAAGGCTTATTGTTTGAGTAGATTCTTACATTGTTCCTAGGTATCACAGACTCTTCACAAAAGTGAATATAAGAACTCACAACATCAGCTAGGTCATCATTGTCTACACAAGACGTTTTAAAAATATCCCATTCAGTCTGATCAAAACAGTCTTGTAACTGTAAGATATTATCATCAGTCCATCTTTGAAAAGACGCAATTACTGGCCTTGTTCTCTGCAACACTGGTTTATAACATGGTTGCAAAGAAACTGCATTATGGTCTGCACAACCAATTGGGGGTCTGGAAAAGGATCTATATGCATTCGGTATTGACCCATAACATAAATCAAGTGTTTTTTGATGACGTGTAGGACAGTCAATATATTGCTGGAAATTTAAAACTCCCTCCAAGGAACATTTGTTAAAATCCCCCATTATAAAATGGGGAGCATCCGGTGAACGCAACTGATACCGCTGCACCACCTGACTCATGATATCCGTTGCCTTCTAAACATCAGATTTTGGGTGAATATATACCACTGAAACAAAAAGTTGCTGAAATTCTCTTGGCAAATAAAAAGGCCGGATAGATACAGTCAGTAGTTCTATATCAGCAGTACACATTTCCTCACGTACAATCACTGTCTTTGCCCATCGATTGTTCACGTACAAACAGACACCTCCTCCTTGAGACTTCCCTGTGACTGAAGGGTCACGGTCCAGCCGTAGAGGTGCCCCAAACCCGTCCAAAGACAGTTCGGTGTCACAATCCTTCCCGTTTAACCAGGTCTCTGTCAATGCAATCATACAAGCATCTCTGTACTCCCGCAAACAGCGCACATTTGCCTGCAGCTCATTGATTTTTCTTCGTAAGGATTGCACATTCGCGAGAATTATACTGGGCAGTGGGATGCGCTTAAACCCAAACTTTTTTAGCTTCAGTCGAATTCCTCCGCGCTTCCCCCTCTTCCTCGTCTTGATATTAAAATCCCAATTTTCATACCTTGTATTTCCTTGCAAGTCCGTACTCCAGCTCGCCACAGTCCTTGGGTAATTTCCACGCAATTGGAGCAACAATTCCCGGCTGTATTGTAGCGTTGGATATCGTGAGGATTCCTGAGCACTCCAAACAACCCAGAAAAATGTCCAAAACGTCAAAAACCAAAACCAATCCATTCCGACTGATGAATCTTCAATGTATTAAAGAAAACAGTGCTCCGGGTAACTGAGTTTCAACATAAACAAAACAATGAACGAGAGACAACTTTGTGTCAACTTTGACACCAAACACACGAGGCACACGCTACCGGTCGCTACAAGAGCAGCGCCCCTGCTAATAAATATCAGAACGATTTTCAGAAAGTTCAGAACGATTTTATTAATTTGCACGTTTTGTGCATTCGTCAATGACTGAATGATTGCTGTCATTCACTTTGTGTAGGCCTATATAAAGTACAGCAAACTTCAACTCTGTAACACTGTTTAGTTAATTTTGGTTTCGTGTTCACTAGTTTTGTTCTCATTTGTTTTCTAGGTTACTCATTATTCTCTTGTTTGTTACTATAGTTACTCATTATCCTCTTGTTTGTTACTATAGTTACTCATTATCCTCTTGTTTCTTACTATAGTTACTCATTATTCTCTTGTTTGTTACTATAGTTACTCATTATCCTCTTGTTTGTTTCTATAGTTACTCATTATCCTCTTGTTTGTTACTATAGTTACTCATTATTCTCTTGTTTGTTACTATAGTTACTCATTATCCTCTTGTCTGTTACTATAGTTACTCATTATCCTCTTGTTTGTTACTATAGTTACTCATCATCCTCTTGTTTGTTACTATAGTTACTCATCATCCTCTTGTTTGTTACTATAGTTACTCATTATCCTCTTGTTTGTTACTATAGTTACTCATCATCCTCTTGTTTGTTACTATAGTTACTCATTATCCTCTTGTTTGTTACTATAGTTACTCATCATCCTCTTGTTTGTTACTATAGTTACTCATTATCCTCTGGTTTGTTACTATAGTTACTCATTATCCTCTTGTTTGTTACTATAGTTAGTCATTATCCTAATATGTGTTACTATAGTTACTCATTATCCTATTGTTTGTTACTATAGTTACTCATTAGTTCCCTCTTTGCTTCACCTGAGTTCATCCAATTATCTTACACAGCAAAAACTCCAGTGTTAAATTAACTCTCCTGGGAGTTTATATGGCTCCAGACTCAAGGGTGTAAAGTGTTAAAATATGAGTGTTAAATTAACACTCAAGAGTGTTAAAGTTAATGAGATAATTATGTGAATAATTGAGTGATGATTGAGCATTATTGAAGACACCTGATGTTAACAAGCAGAATATCTGAAGGAGAAAATCACAAATTGTAAGCCACCGTTATGGAGATTGGTGTTTGATTTAGTTGGGCACTTGACCCTTATATTGATAACTTTAGATTTTGTTTGTCTGTTGTATCTGAGTTATAACAGGCAGATGAACAAAGGTTAAAGGTGATCTGATGTTCTTGATTTATGTTATGATGTAATCATCATATGAACTTAATCACTGAACTCATTAAGATCCTCATTTCTTAGATTCATATTGTGGATTATAGCATCACTAATTCTATGTCAAAGATCCAGAATTTTCAATATAATAAAAAGGCTTTCTTAAAAGTTAATTACTCGTTTTAAAAAAAAAAAAATTGTTCTTTACGGCACACATATACATCAAGATTCAATCTATGCATCTCAACAATGGTGACGAACAGATTATTCAATTAGGAAATTCAGATTCAGATCGTAATTTATTCACACTGCAATGCATGATGGGAGCCATTAATGAGTTGTTATTGGTGGCTGCCAGAATGCACTGCAACATGCTTTATCATTGTCACCATTGTTGAGATTTACAGTCTGATTATTGATATCTGTATTTCTAAATAAAAATTACTTTTTAAAGTTGTTTTGAGATATTTTGGATTGTATTATAAACACTGAACGTCCTATGCTGTGGAATCACATAACAGTTGTAATTAAGAAGTTAAATTATCTCAATAAGTTTAGTTTACATGATTATGTCAATGCAGAACCAACACCATCCAATCACTCATTGTCTTTGTTCATCTGGCTGTTTTAACTCAGATACAAAAGACAAACAAAACCTAAAGTTAAAAGTATAAGGATCAAGAGCCCAACTAAATCAAACAATGATCTCCATAATGGTGACGTACAATTTGTGATTTTCTCCTTCAGTGATTCTGCTTGTTAACATCAGGTGTCTTCAATGATGCTCAATCATCACTCAATTATTCACTTAATTAGCTCATTAACTTTAACACTCTTGAGTGTTAATTTAACACTCATATTTTAACACTTTACACTCTTGAGTCTGGAGCCATATAAACTCCAGGAGAGTTAATTTTACACTGGAGTTTTTGCTGTGTAGTTAGCTCCTAGTATTTATAAGCCTTTGTTTCAGTTCTCATTAGTCGGTACTCATTGACGTTCTGTGCTTGGTTATCGTTAATCCTTTTTCAATAAAGTATTTTCCATTTATCTTCTTCGTCTTGTCGTCTACCGCTGCTAAACTGTGACAATAATCATGACAGAGTCTCTGGACTTTTATTTCAATAATATTATATTTTCTGCAAGTGGAATTTTTATAAAAATATACTTGTAAGATTTGAAGTAATTAACTACAAGTGCATTCAATTAAGCACACTTCTTTTTCACGAGGGACTTTGTGTGACTTTCCAGGTGTTTGGATGATAAAACATCTGCATGTTGAGAGGAAAAGCAGCTCAAAGGCTACGAGTAGATTGACTATCTTATGTAACTATTGGCTGTTAGCAGTGCTTTAAGTGGCCCAAAAGAGGTGCCGGTACTCTATTATTATTATTATTATTATTATTATTATTATTTATTTATTTATTTTTATTTTTATTTGCTGACTCCCCTCCTCCCCTGCACATCAGCCCACATCACCCCCCACAGCCATGTGCATTTAAATGGTAGGCAGTTAGGGGGGTTCGAGAAAATTTTGATTTCTCTGACCTACATATGTGCAATTTAAGACTTTTTAAGGCTCAAAAATGGATAATAAATAGCTTTAAAACCATGTCAGTGTGCATTAGATTATTTGTCAATACCTTCTCTCTCATCTTAATCTTTCTTTTTCTCTCAGTCTCCTTATCCTGTCGTATTGCTTCCCCTCCTAAAGCTGAACTTTGACTGAGTCTTTTCATTTTCGTCTGTGTCAGTGAAGAAATTAAACATAGGCTCAACTGATGAGTTTTATGAATCATTTTCTTAGATAAGTTAATTACTCAAGGCTACCAGATCAGCATTGCCAATAGGAACCTTCTACAAGCTTTGGAATTTGAAAAGTAATTTTAAATAATACAAATTGAAGAGTTCAGATGCAAAAGCCTCTAAATGCCATCTGAAATTTTCTTCTAAAATGATAATTTTCATCAAGCTCGTATATTTAAGTTCAATAATTTCACTTAAATGGCATTGTGAGAAGCTACCGCTTCGCATGCTCCGATCCCGCCTGTCACTCTTTGACAAACAGAGTGGACAGGCTCGCGATCCTCAGGGATCAGGACCCGCGTCTGCCGAGGCAACGCGGAGAATGCATTCCTGGGGATCGCAATTGGATCTTTCGGAGGGGTTGGAGACAGGTCCGAGGGCCTTTTCTCCTTCCTTACCCGGGAGATCCAGCTCTCCTCCCCCGGCGGAAGCACGCTTTGCGGTTTCTTCCGCCCGGGGAGAGAGCCCCTTACTACAATGCTCATCTTCTGAGGAAGTTGATGTTGTGAGTTTGGACAGTGATAATGCACACACGGGGGAAAGGGATTTACAATTTATTTCCCCGGCATATGATGAGCTGGTGGATGTCATGTCACGAGCTGTAGAAAGATTAAATATTGACTGGCCATCTGAAATTAAGGACGCTCGCCCCAAAAGCAAGCTAGATGAGCGCTTCCTATGTTCAGCCACATTATCTCCACCACGAGGGCTTCCTTTCTTTCCAGATTTGCATAACGAGTTATCTAAATCATGGAATAAACCGTTTTCATCTCGTGTTTTTAACCCTCAGACAAATATATATTCAAAAATTAGAGGGCTTAAAGATTACGGTTATGGTTCGATGCCCCAGGTTGAACAAAATTTAGCAAGTTATCTTGCGCCTGGTCCTGCATCTTCCATGAAAGCCCCAGTTTTGCCCACTAGACCACTAAAAAATACATCTACTTTAGTGGGCAAAGCTTATTCGGCAGCAGGTCAAGCCGGAGCGTGTTTGCATACGATGGCACTGCTCCAGGCTTATCAAGCTGATCTGCTGGGGAATCTGGATAATAGCGAGGGAATTAGTCATGACGATGTTCGAGAACTTCGTAGGGCTACCTATCTTTCTCTCAGGGCTACTAAAGAGACCGCCAGAGCAATTGGGCGGTCTATGGCAGCTTTGGTAGCCACTGAGAGGCACTTATGGCTGAATCTTTCTGAAATTAAAGAAAAAGATAGAACTTTTTTATTAGACGCTCCACTTGAACCCTCTGGTCTCTTCGGTGACGCAGTCTACGCAGTAGTGGAAAGGTTCCAGGAGTCTAAAAAACAAAAAGTTTTTAAAAAGTTCATCCCTCGCCGTGTCCAGCCCCCTGGGGCTGCTGGGCGTGAGCAGCCCCAGCCGTCTAGCTCATCATATCGTGTGCAACAGAAAGAGAGTGTTGCATCTCGTGGTCCTCCACGTAGATACTGGAGACAGACGCAACCCTCTCAACCGAAGTCGCCTAAGCCTAAGCCGGATCTGAGGACCGTTCTTCAGGCGAAGAAGGCTTCGGCTCAAAAAAAAAAAAGGTCCTGATGCTTAGGCATCAGGCCTGTGAGGACAGCCCCGACCGAGATGGAATGGTGTTCACCTCATTACACGGTGCCCGTTCCATTTCGGGGTCCTCACGAGACCCTCCTGCCAACCCTGCCATCTCCGGTGCTTCAGGGCGCAGCGGTCTCCAGCGAGTCGCTGATGCTATGCTGCGGCACAGCATCGGTTTCGTGCCCTCTGAGGGGGGCTTTAGAGCAGTCAGGTCAGGTAGTTCCTGCCATTATGTTTCAGGCTCCAGATTTGGCTCTCTCAGTAACACCAGAGACCAGCCTCGAGAGGCTGGTTCCCTTAGTAAATTTTCTGGCAGCGTGGAAGCTTCTGCCGAATATTTCTCATTGGGTCTTGCAGATTGTAGAGAAAGGATACAGAATCCAGTTTGGTTCTCGTCCTCCTCGTTACAGCGGGGTGCTGCCCACAGTGGTGCATCCCGAGCAGGCTCTGGTAATGGAGCAAGAAGTAAAGGCCCTGTTAGCAAAAGAAGCTATAGAACAGGTGTACTCACCCGACAGAGAGTCGGGTTTTTACAGCCGTTATTTCATTGTTCCAAAAAAGGATGGAGGGTTGCGTCCCATTTTAGATCTTCGCCTGTTAAATCGGTCAGTTCAGAAACTCAAGTTCAAGATGCTGACCCTCAAACAGATCGTGACCCAAATCAGATCCGAGGACTGGTTTGTCACGATAGATCTAAAGGATGCATACTTCCATATCTCCATCCTCCCTCAGCACAGGAAGTTCCTAAGGTTTTCTTTCAGGGGCAAAGAATACCAATATCGGGTTCTTCCTTTCGGCCTAGCTTTGTCACCCCGCACGTTCACGAAATGCATGGATGCAGCTTTAGCCCCTCTCAAGCTTCAGGGCATACGCATTCTGAATTATATCGACGACTGGCTGATTCTAGCGGAATCAGAGCAGTTGGCGGTTCGGCACCGAGGTGTCGTTCTCGCTCATATCTAGATGTTGAGGTTGAGGCTCAATACCAAGAAGAGTGTACTTTCTCCAGTACAGAGAACCACTTTCCTTGGTGTGGTATGGGATTCAGTGACGATGAGGGCCAACTTATCGCCCATTCGTGTAGCTGCTATCCTGGTAGCCATCAAAGAGCTAAAGCTAGGTCAGTCACGCACTGTAAAACAGTTCGAGAAACTGTTGGGTCTACTGGCAGCAGCGTCCAACGTGATACCTTTTGGCCTGTTGTACATGAGGCCTTTACAGTGGTGGCTCAGGACCAGAGGGTTCTCCCCGAGGGGAAACCCATTCTGTATGATCAAGGTCACGCGGCGATGCCTTCGGGCATTAGAGATATGGAGGAAGCACTGGTTCTTAACCCAGGGACCGGTGTTGGGAGCTCTTTGCCATCGAGCTACTATCTCGACAGATGCTTCCCTCACCGGCTGGGGAGCGGTAATGGAAGGCCGCTCGGTTCAGGGTCTGTGGAAAAGCCATCATCTTTCGTGGCACATAAATTGCCTGGAGATGATGGCCGTCTTCAATGCGTTGAGACATTTCCTTCCGGACCTAAGAGGCCATCATGTGCTCGTTCAAACAGACAACACATCAGTGGTCTCTTATCTGAACCGTCAGGGGGGTCTGCGCTCGCGTCCGCTTTGCAAACTGGCGCACCAGATCCTCCTGTGGTCTCTGGGGAAGGTACTCTCCCTAAGGGCAGTGTATATTCCTGGGGACCAGAATATAGGAGCAGACGAGTCGAGGCAGGAGCTGAGGCCAGGGGACTGGAGACTCCACCCGAGGCGGTGGAGAAAATCTGGGAGGCATATGGCAGAGCAGAAGTGGATCTGTTCGCGTCTCAAAACACACGCACTGTCCTCTCTGGTATTCCCTTACTCACCCAGCCCCCCTGGGGGATGCCATGGTGCAGACGTGGCCGAGGCTACGTCTGTACGCCTTTCCCCCAGTTGCTCTGCTCCCAGGAGATCTAGAGCGGGTCCGTCAGTATGGAATAAGCCTACTGCTAGTAGCACCACGCTGGCCAAGTCGGATCTGGTTTTCGGACCTGATCCTTCTGCTAGACGGGCCTCCATTGGAGATCCCGATAAGGAGGGACCTTCTGTCTCAGGCCGGGGGCACAATATTTCACCCTCGACCAGAGATTTGGAATCTGTGGGTTTGGCCTCTGAGGGGGCCCAACTCATAGACAGTGGTCTCTCAGCTGAGGCTGCTGAGACCATCCTGAGCTCCAGAGCTCCAGCTACTAGGAAACTATATGCGCTTAAATGGAGAGTTTTCTCCTTATGGTGTCACCGACATCATTGGGATCCAGTTAACTGTTCTGTAAACACAGTACTCGAGTTCCTGCAGGAGCGCTTTGTGTCAGGTCTATGCCCTTCCACGTTAAAAGTCTATGTGGCAGCCATCGCGGCTTACCACACCCTGGTGGGGGGTACATCTTTGGGTCGAGACCCCCTGATTACACGTTTCCTTCGTGGCACTTTGAGGCTAAGGCCTGCAACTCGCACTAGGGTGCCAGCTTGGGATTTGACTATAGTTCTAGAGGGCCTGTCTAGGGCCCCATTCGAGCCCTTAGATTCGGTCTCAGATAAGTTCCTTACTCTTAAGACTATCTTTCTGCTAGCTATTTCGTCCCTCAAGAGAGTTGGTGACCTTCAGGCCCTTTCGGTCTCCCCCAATTGCCTTGAATTTGCGCCGGGGATGGTCAAGGCGTTCCTATATCCAAAACAGGGATACGTCCCTAAGGTGCCGACTTTGACTCCGAGGCCTATTGTGCTGCAGGCTTTCTGTCCTCCTCCTTTTACATCTTCGAACCAGGAAAGACTGCACCTCTTGTGTCCAGTGCGAGCATTGGACACTTATGTACGTCGGACATCCTCAATCAGGAAGTCCGACCAGTTACTGATTTGCTTTGGATCACCTAAGAAAGGTCTTCCTGCTTCCAAACAGACAGTCAGTAAGTGGATAGTCGAGGCTATTTCACTTGCATACGAGTACTCGGGCCAGCCTTGTCCTTTGGTGGTCCGAGCTCACCCGACCAGGAGTATGGTGGCTTCTAAAGCCTTACTGTATGGAGTTTCTCTTCAAGATGTTTGTGATGCGGCAGGCTGGTCCTCTCCGCTCACATTCGTGAGATTTTACAGTTTAGACCTGGATGCTGCCCCAGGTTCTCAGGTGCTTAGTGCTTAGTGTATTACAACAGACTAACTCTCAGGTACTTGGAGTTACGGTGCTTTGGGTATTCGAGTTCCCTTTTTCGATAAAGGGAACGTCTCAGGTTACTATTGTAACCATAGTTCCCTGAGAAACAGGGAACGAGACGATGCGTCCCTTTGCCATACCTCCTGCGTCCCTGCGATCGGCTTGCTTCGGCAAATTTCGAAGCTAACTGGCAGTCTCGCAGCGGAAGTGCTTTTATCATTTCCTGGTCATGACGTCACCCGCCCGTGACGCTCACTCTCTTTTTCCATTGGACTAGTTGGCATAGATGCTTCAGACGCAATCACGCTGGAGGCGTTCCCGTAGCGTCATCAACGCATCGTCTCGTTTCCTGTTTCTCAGGGAACTATGGTTACAATAGTAACCTGAGACGTTTTATATGAATACTTCACCCTAAAGTCATCATTTACTCTCCATCATGTTGTTCCAAACCTGTAGGACTTTCTCTCTATTGTGAGACACAACAGAAGATATTTTGAAGAATGTCTCAATGGTTTACAAAAGGCCAAGTAAAATATGGTGACACGTCAATAACATCAAACCTCATTGGTTCTTGCACGTCACAGTCACATGACTAAACATCATGATGTCATGACACAAACACCAGTGAAGATTGATGTTTTTAATGTCATCATATTTGATTTGGGCTCCACATTCATCAATGATTGCATTTGTGAATCAAACTTATGCCTTTTTAAAAAGTGTACTTATTTTGGAAATTATATACTAATATAATGGTGAAATAAGTGTGAACTGAACGTTTTCAAACACGTAATAGGATGTTAATTGCTATTAAATATAAAAATGTATTATAGTTTACATTTAAATTTAAAGCAAGTAGCTGAACTTATTTTGACCCACTTAAATAGTATTTAAAAATACAATGTAATTTCATAAATCTATTGAGTTAAATTTAAAATATTAAATATTATTAAAATGTACTTTAAAATAAAACTTTAATTTTATATTATCAAAAGTGTACTTTATAAAGTGTACTTATGAAACAGTTATGAACATGGACTCTCTTTAAGTGCACTTAAGGGGCTTTTCATTTAATTGAATATTATATTATATGCAAGTGCAGTTTTTTTTTTAAATATACTTTTAATTTGAAGTACAGTACAGGTGCATGGCAATACACTTAAGTGTACTTCTTTTTTTAACCACTAGTTGTTTACATTACTTTTATGCTTTTTCTCTTTTTTGGAGCTTAAAACGTTTGTACATCACTGGCTTTCAATGTATAGACTAAAATATGAGACATTTTTCAAAATATCATCTTTTACATTCCACATAAGAAACTCAATTAAACCAGTTTGGAACAACATGAGTAAATGAGTGAGTAAATGAAGACACTTTTATTTCTGTATGATCCTCTCAGTTCATACCTGTTTCTCTGTCCTCTGTGCTGCAGTTGATACAGTGTTGTGGTTTTTATGCTCATACTCTTTACATCACACACAAATGCACTGTTGATCAGTAATACAGAACATTTCTAGCTCTTTATCATGTTTACGGCAGATCATGTCCTGCAGTCGTCCAGTGGCATCAATCACTTTGTGTGGTTTACGAGAGTGAAATTCCTCATGACGGTCTAAATGAGTTTGACAGTAAGATTCCTGACACACCAGACAGGACTTGACGGCTTTGTGTTTTCTTCCAGTACAGACGTCACACTCCACATCTCCAGATCCAGCGTAACAGTCAGCAGGGAGTTTAGTCTTTCTCAGTTTCTCCACCAGTTCAGCCAGAATGGTGTTTTTAGCTAAAGCAGGTCTTGGACTGAAGGTCTGTCTGCACTGAGGGCAGCTGTAGACTCTCTTCTCATCCTCCTGATCCCAGCAGTCTGTAATACAGATTTTACAGTAACTGTGTCCACAGTTGAGAGTCAATGGATCCTTCAGGAGATCCAGACACACTGGACACATGAACTCATCCTGAGATATTCTGGCTTCTGCCATTTTATCGCATCAATACAGAGACACAAACACACAACAGTTCAACAATACTTCAGTTTCTGTTTCCCTGAACTGAGGAGTTGAAATGGTTTCCTGCTTGTGTGTTTGAGTGACGTGTGTAAAACAGGAGTGTCAGTAAAGCAGTTTCCTCATTCCTGGTCAAAGAGAGTCACTTTACTGCTGTGTTTATGTGTCCTGGTGGAGTCAGAAACATCGTTATTACGAGTTCAGAGAACGTGAAATTCCGTGTTATACAGTAAATTCAGTTTTTATGAATCAATTCGGTCCGTGGGCTTTACTTTCAGTTTTATTTGCGGAAGCTTGCGCGTTGGCTTGAAGAGATTCACAGCTGATGTGATGCGTGTTGTGATTGCAGAAGCGCGTCATGTCATAAATATGAAGATACTTTTGGTGCAAATCAATGCCTATGACAGTGAAATGTATAGTTGTGGAGAATATCCACACCACACGTGTAGCCTATCAGTAAATTTGAAGTCACAGAGAGAAATGTTTTAAGAGTTGCAAACTTGTAGACTTTTTTTCTCTTCCACAAACACAACACAGCAGTTACACCTTCTTATATTCTTAATTGCAGGGGCACAAATCCTATTCTACAAATCATGAAACTCGTACGCTCACATGTTTGCTACAGTTGCTGCAGTGAATATGATGCAAAACGCTTACACCCGCATCAAAAAATGTGAAGTCACAGAGAAATTTTGCTCATCTGCAAATCAGTATGTGAATTCATCCAATGAGAGTTGCACACTTATAGAATATTTTCTCACAAATGTCTTGTGTTTTCTTTATGGCGGAAAAATCAATGACTTTGGCTGCATTTACACTGAAGGTCTTGATGCCCAAATCCGATTTTCTGACTATATCCAATTTTCTTTGACGACCCACTTACATCATCTTTTAAAAGTGACCCGTATCCGATTTTTGCATTTACACTATACACTGCTGAAACTACCAAATGTAGACTTTCTGACCCGGAAAACGAAGTAAAACAGCACAAAAGGCAATGGATGCAGATGCGAATAAAATTATGATTTTGCTTTCGCTTTGTATTTGTTTTTAAAGCTTTTTATCTTACGTTGGCTCTGTAGCCACGAGCGCTTAAAACCGTGCCTCCCCGAATCTCGTGAAATGTCTTCAAACACGGATTTATTTCTGTAACAACCCTGCATTCTTGCCTGCACTGTCTCTTCGCCCCAAACACTCAAAAGACATGAAACCTCCACATTGCTCCACTGTGTGTATCCTTCATCCTCCATCGCGCCTATAATAAGAATGTAATCGCGGCGCAGTTGGTGGTGTCCACCTGAGTAAGTTGACTTCACTTTTTTAATGACGTATAGCCTACGACTCACATTTACTGGGGTATGTCCGATTTGTCTGCTTACATGGCACACGCAAATGCACGTATCCGATTCATATCCGATTTATTATCCATATATTTCTATGTGGTATATGACCTCGTTCACACTGCAGGGGCTTAATGCTCAAATCCGATTTTTTTTTTTTAAATCCGACTTTTTTGCAAGGTGTTCACATTTCCAATTAAATGCGACATTTTGTGATCTCCTGTGTGAACGTGAAATGACCCAGAAGTGACCCGCATGCGCAGAAGAGTACTCAACGGTCAACGACGTCACTTGTTGTTGAAGTTCAACAGTGGAGCTCGTTTAGCAATATTAAAGTTATTTGTGTGTGTGCGGAGTCGCAGCCAGGAGTGGTGGGATACTGATGTGAGTGGCTTCACTAATACAGAATTCATCAGTAACTTCCGAATGACCAGATCCACCTTCGATTATGTTTGAGCGCCTTCGATTAACTCTGTCACGGGAAGAGACACGTCTGCGGCGGACCATAACAGTGCAGCGCGTTGGAGTGTATTGGCTAGCTACAGGTGCGTGCTATCGTACGATAGCTAACTTGTTTATCTTCTCATTCCCGCCTACTTCAACGCAGAATTATGACGTCTGTGGCATATCATAGGTGTGCGGGTTGGATATATGTGACCTGGCCGTTCAGATCGAGGTCGCATTTCAAAAGATCGGATACATATTGGATTTGGACCACATACCCAAGTGGCCTGGGTCGCATTTGAAAAGATTGGATCTGTGTCGTTCAGACTGTCATGAAAAGATCAGATACAGGTCGCATAGGGGCAAAAAAATCGGAACTGGGTCATTTCAGCCTGCAGTGTGAACGTAGCCTATGAGTGAGGTCTGAATCCGATCTGAGAAAATCTGAATCCATGTGGTTTTTACCTGCTTACACGTTCATGGGTCATATCCGATCTGTGCCACATGAGAGGAAAAAATCGGATTTGGGTCACTTGAACCATGCAGTGTAAATGGGGCCAAAAATAACCAAGTGCACAACTGATGCTGGTGCGCCCGGTAAATCTACATGTGAGGAAACAGGAACTCGCGAGCTCATTCATACCCTGCGCGCGTTCATGACATCTCCTCTGCACGCAATACACGCCCTCGAGCGCGCGCTTGATCTTCTCTCGCCTGCTGCTTTTGCTCGCTCGAACATTTTTATTTTTGGCAGTCGAGGGGCGGGACTTAATGTTTTAATAACCTCAAATGTTATCCGGAAGTCAGTTGTGATTGGACCGGGCGCCTGTCCAATGACCACTAATTCACCTGACTTGAGACTTGAGACATCACTTAATTTGTTTTATTTATTGTGGTTTATTAATGTGTAATGTAATTTAATGCATTGCTAATATAGAATATATTCTTACCAGATACTTTATTAACAGAAAGTCTTACTAGTGATTGCATTGTGTTGTTAAGAGATATTTACAGACTGTAATGACGCATTGCAGAATTCCAGAAACTTATCAGAATCAGAATCAGAATCAGAAAGAGCTTTATTGCCAAGTGTGCTTGCACACACAAGGAATTTTCTTTAGTACTGAAGCTTCCAGTGCACATATACAGATACAAATACAACAAGAAACAGTAATACAAAATCTTAAAATAAAATTATAAAAAATATGAAAATACTATAAATATAGAATAAAAAATAAAATAAAATATAAGGCCACAGTTGGGTTTAGTCAGAATAAACATTTACGGATTATGAACATATTTACAGTATTTGAGTAGTATGAATACATATAAATAAAATCACCTGAGTTTAGGAGATATTGCACTAAACAGTGGAAGTATTGCACTTGGGGGGAGTATTGCACTTACAGGCATATGCCTGGGAGATATGTTAACTGTTCAGAAGGGAAATGGCCTGTGGGAAGAAACTGTTCCTGTGCCGAGATGTTCTTGTGGCCAGTGATCTGAGTCTCCGTCTTGACGGTAACAGTTCTAACAGGTGGTGTCCAGGGTGAGTGGAGTCTGTGATGATTTTAACTGCTCTCTTCTTCACTCTTGAAGAGTACAGGTCCTGGAGGGTTGGCAGGGGGGAACCAATGATCCTCTCTGCAGTCCGGACTGTCCGCTGTAGTCTCCTGATGTCTGATTTGGTAGCTGAACCAAACCAGACAGTGATGGAAGTGCATAGGACAGACTCAATGATGGCTGAGTAGAACTGAATCAGCATCTCCTGTGGTAGGTTGAACTTCCTCAGCTGGCGAAGGAAGTACAGTCTCTGCTGGGCCTTTTTCACAATGGAGTCAATGTGATTGTCCCACTTAAGGTCCTGAGAGATGATAGTGCCCAGGAACCTGAATGACTCCACTGCTTCCACAGTGCTGTTCATGATGGTGAGTGGGGGGAGTGCTGGGCTGTTCCTCCTGAAGTCCACGGTCATCTCCACTGTTTTGAGCGTGTTCAGCTCAAGGTTGTTATAATTGCACCAGACAGCCAGATGTTCAACCTATGTAAGCGCTTCAGCAAATAACAGACAGATCTGAAGCGCTTCATCCAATAACCGACAGATCTGAAGCGCTTCAGCCAATAACCGACAGATCTGAAGCGCTTCAGCCAATAACCGACAGATCTGAAGCGCTTCATCCAATAACCGACAGATCTGAAGCGCTTCATCCAATAACCGACAGATCTGAAGCGCTTCAGCCAATAACAGAGAGATCTGAAGCGCTTCAGCCAATAACAGACAGATCTGAGGCGCTTCAGCCAATAATTTCTAGCTTACTAGCTGCATCTCACTCCTGAGCAGGTAAGATATGAAAAAGACTTCTTTAACAGTGGTTCTCAAACTTGAACCCACCATGAAGGGTGGTAATTGTCAAGCTCCACTTGTTTTGTAATAATTACCATCACAACCATTTTGATGATTGGGTTATTTTGGGAGTGTTTGTTAGTTGAGGAGAAGACAAGAGAGCAGAGAAAGTCCAGGGTATGGTTTGATCAGAGAGAAGGGAGAGTTACTGCATCAGCATTTTCATGAGGCAGCCATGACAAATAATTCTTCATCGCTGATAAAGAGGAGTTTGCTATCCCCAGTCTTCTCGCTTTTCAACAGCAGCAACCAGGTATATGGTTTAGAAAGTAAGACATATTAACCACGCATTTTTCTTGCACTTCCATCATGAATACACTCATGAATACATAATGAATTATATTTCATGTAACCGTGCCATAGTATATTTGGGACAATGAAGGCTAGTTGGTTATACATAAAGTTTGAAATATCATTGCTAACAGACTTACATGTTTTCGTCAGATGGGGTCTGCAAAATGAAGACAGTCGTACCTGAAGGCCATGCAAGATCTCCATGTGAACTTCAGCATTACAGCATCAGGACTCATTATCAACCCGGACCTACTATGGCTAGGAGCATCGGCAGATGGTGTGGTGACCTGTGATTGCCATGGAAGTGGTGTGCTTGAAATAAAATGTCAATTTAATGCTAATGGCCTTGCTCTCAAGAAATGTGTCAGCGACCCACATTTCTGCCTTACTGTGACTGCGGAAGGTATGACCCTCAAGCAAGATCATAGTTACATGTACCAACTGGAGGCCCAAATTCGTGTAGCTGGGGGAATGTACAGAGATTTTGTTGTGTGGACACCACAAGAAGTTTTTATGCAACGAGTCCAATTTGATCAATACTTTTTTGATGAGGCCTACGGTGGAAGAATTCATTATAACAGGGTTATTACCTGAGCTGTTGGGCAAATGGTTTACTGTGCCACACCTCTCCTCAAGTGCTAACCTTGAGAAGGCACCTGAGGGATGTTACTGTGGAAATGTTTTTGAACGGTTGATGACACAGACATCCTCTCTTGCAGATCCGAGCAATGCAAACAAAAGCACTTCCACAAGTCTGAAGCTGAGCAGGGTGCCAAAGAGTTGGAAGTGTGTAGAATGCAAAAAGCAAACAAACAAGAAATGAAATTGGCAAAGCAAGGTTGCTTTATTTGTATAGCACATATCAGCAACATTAAAGATTTTTGATTAAAAAAAAGAAAACAGATAAAATATGAGAAGTTACAGTGCAGTATAAGAAATTAAACATTAAAGAGCAGTTAAAAAAACATTCCAAATAGAAAAGCAGATAAAATACGAGATTTTAGGGCCCAGTTTCAACAATGCAACTTCAGTATAAGAAATGAACAATTGTTTCATGAAATAATTGATATATTACATTTTTTTTTTGTAATTGTATATATTGTATGTTGTATTGTGTGCATGTGTTTGTAGTCATGTAACAAATACATTTGATCCATACATCCACAAATGGACAATAAACAAATGATTAATAATTGCATGTATAGTAGTTCATTGTAGTTGTAGTCCACGCAAATACTAAAGAGATACTATATACAGTAAAATTTACAAGGAAAGCAATTGTATCACCTCTCTACTCTGTAGGGACGACAGATGGGCAAATGTTACACAGCAAACTGTAGCCTAAATATATTAAATACTGTAATTATATTCCTTTAGTCCTTTAATACATTGTCTACATTCATAATATAATACAATTTAATATGTATATTCCACATTTCATGGTGCACTTAATATACTAGGCTAACGTTGTTGTGTTCTCTCAAGTGGGGTTTTAATAATGCATTGAGTTAGTGTTCATGATAAATAGAGTTTGATTGTGCTGAAAGCATTCTGTTATGCCTGAAGAATGTATGTGTTCGTTTACTTGGGTCTGAAAGGACTGTGGTTACAATAAGTTGATGCTACTCTCTGTGTTAGTGTGATCCTTCCCAAACATAACAAACATTACAGTAAATCAATGGTAAATGATGGGAATTTGTAGACGGAAAAGCTTTCTGTATCGTTGCGCACCTTGTTTCTCCTGTTTGTCAGTGCTGTTTCATCTGCCTTTAAACTGGTTTAAATCACTGAGACATTTGTGTTCTTCACTGAATTCAAGCGCTTCTCACTGGATATTGTGACCGAGACCAATCAGAGTAAACGCATCTGCTCTAGTGAGCTCGCCCTGCGCTGCCGTTTGGACTTTGAGCCGATAAATGGTCCGTGTGCAGCGTGGTTCAAATAAGCTTCGTTCCGCTTTTGCCGCAAAAACATTACCAATTCATGGCTACCTAAGTGTTCTCTTGGTTCTCCAAACGTGAAGTTATAGCTCTTGCTGTTAGCCCTAGCTGCTACTAGCTAGCTACGTAGCTAGCTAAGTTGAGGCGAAGGCTTACCTGACACGAAGTGTTCATTGCATAGTAAGTTGTGAGACGTGGGTGTCCAATGATCTCTTCGAATGACAGTTAACCACTTCTTTCTTCTATCCTTTTGGTATAGAATAAAATACCAGTTCGGGGTTCCCATCTGCACAACATATTGCAGGCATTACTGAGACCGTCGGTCGTAAAGATGGTGGCGCAAAGCTACAGTGACGTCATGTGACCCGAACGAATAGCCACATTGGACTCCTAACACATTTTCGGTAGAATGAAAAAAAATAATTGTATTTAAAATGTTAACCAGTAGCCTACCACAAATATTTTTTTTACTGGCACTAGGCTTGCCACGATAGTCGGTGTTACCGGTGTTACCGGTGTTCAGGCGCAACACCGGTTTCATCACTTGTCCACCGCGACACCGCAAAAAAAAAAAAAAAGGAAGGCAAATATTTATACAATTAACGCAATTACGCAGTATCCGTTTTTTCTGTCACCCGTTGACTACCGTTGTATGATCACGCTCTTATTAATGTGAATGATATTAAGCGCGACAAGACTAAAGAGAGCGCGCTGTCCTGCCTACACACACACACACACACACACAGGCGCGCGCGAGACCCACAGAAAAGACGCGCGTGCAGTATCGAGTTCTCTTTCGGGCTTGAACAAGCCATAACAGACACAACTTATGCCAAAATGTCAGTTTTGTCGAGTGTCCTCATAAGAAAGTCTTAAATGATTTAAATACAATCTTAAATTGACGTAGAGATTTGTGAGAAAATGGGACGCGTGTCGATCGCGTTTCTGTCAGCATCGGCTGGAGTAAATGACTCACTCAGACCCGGAGCCAAGAGGATTATTATACCGGTAGCTTAATAATCATGAATGCACTCCTTAACACATCTCCGGCGAACGGCTTCTTCACGCAAAAGAAAAACTCTTCATGAAGTGCAGTGATATTCAGCGACCATATGGCTTTCCTGATGGATCGAGGTTGTTCATTAACATTTTATACGTGCAACTCACGTAGCCTATAAGGACACTGACAATGTGCTGACAGACAGGGCCGAGCAGGTAATATTTAATATCAAACAAAGTCTCAACTTTCAAATTTGGCCAGTCAATGAAAATTAAACAATAAATAGGCCTACCGTTTTGTGGCTCTAATGTGTCGTGAAAGATTGCCTCAGTTAAAGACAAGTTCAAATCCACCGACGTCAATCTACTAATCTAGACTAGGCTTCTAAACTACTAACGTTAACTCTCCTAACTGCTTTGTCGGACTAAAATGGTGGATTTTGATTTGTCAGATCGCATCAAAATCCCAGCAAACAAAGGTTGAATTGACGCTAATGTATAAGTGAAAGTTAAGTGGACACTGCTGCACCAGCTTTTTATAAGCTAGTTTCATTTTCAAATTAGCGGTAATTCAGCGCACAATAACAAAACAGTGTTGCTCCACACGACCACCGTTATGCATGCCCGTGCAAATGCTCGCATTTTACATTTGCCTTTAAATTAGCGATTTAAAAGCCCCCGCCGGTGATACCGGTATTACCGGTGTTGTCACACGTCGATTAACCGGTGTGAAAAAATCCTCACCGTCACAACCCTAACTGGCACTTCTCTATTCAATTTAATCCCTCATTTCATTGATCAGACCTTTCACTTACCCTTCCTTGCTTTTGCCCTTCTTAAAAATGCATTCAAACGATCTTGCGTCGACATTCTTTTCAGCATTAGTAATAAAACAATTGCTCTTGGCAAAAGGGATAGCTGGTATTGTTTTCAGAGCAGAGTGTCAAACACGACAATTTATGAGATTAATATAACGTTTTGCTGCAAAATCTCTATACATGTGAGTCGTGTTTGAAATAACTTGCTTCTCAACACAGAGTGAGACAGAAAATATATTATTTTATACAATTCTATATTATGAGGCCTACAGGCTATGTTGATTAGCGTTGCATTATAGATATACATAATTCTTATGAAAATACCTGAGATGGCTTTAAGGACTTTATATCATCGCAATCGTGTGTTTATTATCTTTGTTTCATTAGTCAAAACGTCTCTATCTGCATGTTATTCAGCTGTTGTGATATCCAATGTCCATTTAAGGGATTTCCTGGAACGGCACAAGTTTGTTACTTCTATGAGTATCACCTGTGGACTTTCTGCGCGAGGACGCCCTCTGGCTTCCAGTATGAATGAAACCGAAATTACATCAGAGTGTTTAGCTCCATATTGCTAACATCGCCTCATTTAGGGTAAAAATAGAAAAATAATACTACAGTACTTTGTACCACAGTAACTTGAGTAGTTTTTTTTTCCACATTATTTTTCATAACTTCAACTTGTACTCAAGTAAATTATTTCTTAAGAAGCCATTTACTTATGTATATATATTTTTTAGTACTCTTTTCACCACATATTCTTTGGTTCTTTGCCATTATGAGAGAGTTTTTCTGTCTTTTAAGTTTTTTATAAACCTCTGACTGTATTTAATATAAGTATGCCCGTGAGTGTGTCTTCTGTCTGCATCTTTGTGCTTTGCCCATCTCTTCTTTTGTGTTAAACTCTATAAACTGTATATAAACCCTGAATAAAAGTGAATACTGTGTGCTATATCATGCATACAACACATTACAATTAAAACCAAAGCTTCCAAAGCACAGACATAAACACAATAATAGTTATTATGTAAATAACGAAGAAGATCACATCTATGATTCTTGCCACTCTGGTCCAGGACAGCTTCTTTCGTTGGTTTTGTGGAGTTGTAGCCCAACACTCAGTGAGGATCTGCTTCAGACGGTTTAGGGTATAAGACTCTTCATTCTGATCTCTAACTGAGTCTGGAGGGCTTTTCAAGTCTCTTTCACTGTCTGAGAGAGGGAAAAAAGCAAAGCACGGATCCGGATTAATTCTGTTTTGTATGCATAATTATATATACGATTTTTTTGATGGGGAATAAGAAATTAATTTCACATGTGGTTTTGGGGTGGCTTGTTTAATATGTGATTGCATGGTTTTATATTTGCTAATTTCAGACTTCAAATGCTATTTCCATCCATCCATGGTTAGGGGTTAGTGCACGGATGAGAAGGAGGGTGGGTCTAGCTAGCCTCCATTTTGTTTGACAATACTTTTAACGTCAACAAGAAGTGACGTCGCCAGACATTGCTTAGAGCACCTTTAAACTTAATTTCTCAACTAAACTTTAATTTGTGAAGTAAAAGTATAAAATACATGAAAATGTTCCTCATAATCAGAAGCTGTGTCGACTCTTACCATCTCGGACACTAACAGATGTTGTTTCCATTGATCTCTTCTCAGCACCTTTAGCCATCAGACAATTCACAAGGAAGGTCTCCAGCAAGCCGATGCCAATTAGACAGAAAACTGCACAGCAGTAACTCCCTGTGAAAAACAGGAAACTATGACCATTCTTGTAGTTTGTGTGTGTCTGTAATGCTGTAGATGAAAACCTTTTGTGCACTAAATATTGTTTTAAATCCTGCATAATATTTGATTATAACAACACTGCTGGATCTCATGCTGTAGAATCACATAGGTAATATTATGAGTAGCATAAAATTAATAATACTTTTCCCCCTCCATTTTAATTGTAATATTAGACTGAATGATCAGTGATTCAGGCCAGTTCATTATGATTATGTGATCATCACTAACTAGTGAACATAACCTAATCATATTTGGTCTTGGTTTTCTTTACCATAATTAATGTACTTTACTAAAATTTAAGAAAGTCAAGGGTCAAGAGCCTAACTAAAGCAAACACTGATCTCCATCATGGTGACTTCAAACAAAACTATTTCAACTGACATAAAGGCAATCTGGGCTGTGTTTTACACAAAGCATCGTAAGCCTAAGTTGATCGTAGAGACCATTGTTGGCAATTTTGTTTATGTTCAACTTATGATGCTTTTAAAAAGTGCAGCCCTGGTTAGTAATAAGTGAAGCTGGTAATGGTGTTTGTGGAGATGTTTAATCCTCACAATATTAAAATCTTCACAGATTTAATGTATTTTATCTACAGTCGATTTCATCTAATGCCCAGTACACATTGTACGATTTTGGCCTGTCCCAGACGAAGGATGGCCAATCGTGGTGATTTCTGTGGTTGTGGCTCCTAAACAGTTTACCTGTGTTGTACAGTGAGAAAGGTTCAAAGACGGCCATTGTCACAGTCTTGCGACCAAAGTGTGTTTTCTGTTAAGACCTACATCTACTGACTAGCCAAATGCAACATGAATGGCGAATTGATCAACACAACATGACACTAAAACTTAAAACTACCGACCTCAAGCTCCATTTGCAAGATATTCACCTATTTTCCCTAGCCATGACCCCGTCCATATTCTCCTCTTTTGCTTCCTCCTCTTTTTTTCAGTGCACATAAAAACCACAATTGCCCAAGTGCGATTCATCTTGCTATATTTGTTTACCAGAAGCGCATGCTGATGACTATTTATTCTTCTATACTGTCTTGCCTTGTAGCCAACGATTGAATAGTTGTCATCATCGTACAGTCGTATGTCGTACCCGTCGTAAGTTTTTAGATCCATTTGTGTCCGTGTGATTTGTAATGATCTTATAGGATTGCTAGCCTGGGTTTCCCCATCCTGCCTTACCGCAGCGCGATTCAATTCACGCTGAAAGGCAGTCTGGATACCATGGCCAGATTTTTCGCCTCATTTAGGGAACCAATCACAGAACGGGGAGGGAGCAGCTAGACGATGACGACATCTACGACACACGGAAACAGTTTGTTTATATCGATTTAACATGGCTGAAGACGCGAAGCTACTCTTTGATAAAAAACTTAACGTCATTGTTTACAAAAAAGATCTTTCCCATCGTCTTCTTCCTTGTCTAATTTCTGTCGCTCTACATACGTCATCTGGTATAATCGAAACGATTGGCTATGAGCTACGTACAGGCATATTTGATAGACATTCTTAGCACCCAATAAACTGCGACGGGCATTCTGAAACCACGCCTCAAATACGAGAAATTGCGCATGTGGTTCCCAGACCCAATTCTCAACGAGATTGGGTCTGGCGTTAGCCAGGCTATAGGATTGCCGAAATCGGATAGTTTTAATCGGAAGGTTGTGGCTGGAAGTCAGTTGTAGTTTATTTTCTTGTTGTTTCTCTTTCCTTTCTGCTTGTTAACAGCAGGTGT
Source organism: Chrosomus eos (assembly GCA_036326025.1). Lineage (NCBI taxonomy): Eukaryota > Metazoa > Chordata > Actinopteri > Cypriniformes > Leuciscidae > Chrosomus > Chrosomus eos. The sequence continues at coordinate 76,938 of JAZAVI010000105.1, read as the reverse complement.
TCATCATTAACCCAGCTAGCAGATTTTTGTCATAAAAACTTTCTCCAAACATTTAGTGTTGGTTCTGGGAACATAAAATATGTCCAGTTTTCTTGACCTTAGAGCAGGTGTGCCCAACCCTGCTCCTGGCGATCGACTGTCCTGCACAGTTTATCTCTAACCCTGATCAAACGCACCTGCCTTTAATTTTCAAGTAATCCTGAAGACCTTAAATGGTTGTTAAGACCTTAATTGAAGACCTTCAGGTGTGTTTGATTAGGGTTGGAGATGAACTGTGCAGGACAGTCGATCGCCAGGAGCAGGGTTGGGCACACCTGCCTTAGAGGAACGTGTTGGAGAATTAAATCCTTAAATTCTCAACTATATATCAGTTTAAGAGAATATTCTAAGTTCAATGCCTATTGTTGCGGCAAACCGTCTGCTGTCACGCCTCTCGTCACAAATAGGGCTCGCACTGCTCATTTCATTGTGTACTGTAACTGTGAGCATGCAGGTGCAGTGCAGACGTTGGATCAAAGACTTTGATTTAAACGGCACGGGATCGCTTTGCATCTGAAGAGACTGCCGGTAAGAGGAAATTTGTCTATGCGTTGTGCAATCTATGCACTGCGAGATGTGATGGACTTGGTTTACTGAGTTGTTTATAATTGTTATTGTTATTTGTGATCAAGTTAGTGTTTAAATGCTGAGTCTAAATGTGCAGTAGTGGTAACAGTCATTTTAAAAAACTATTAAGAAATTCATATAGTCAATCTGCTCAAATTAATTCTGTCTAAAATTCACTGTCTATTGGCACTGTCTTGTTATAATATTTATTATGGTAAAATAATAAACTATAAGGACTATAAATCCTTATAGTAAAAGGATTGTGCTAATGCTTACCAAATTAAACCAATAAACAGTGTGAGATTTTGGTGATTAAATGTATGTGCATTGCTGTTTACTTGAGATTTGTTGTAAATATTTACATTGGTTTGTTGTGTTGTTTTAATGGTTTTTAACCTACTGAAATTCTGCAATAAATTGAGATAAGGCAAAGTACGTCTATATTTGTGAGTGGACTTAGTGTTCAATTCAGAAGTAAGGTAACCCCTTTCAAGTGAGGGACATGTGCAGCTTAAAACACTTGACACATATTTGATTGTTGTGACAATTACAGGATTGCATTCTTAAAAATTAACCCAAATTAAGTAATATTAAATAATCAAGTCTAAGTTAGACTCACCAATCAGAGGGATGTTTTCAGCCGTAGAGGGAAGTGTGCTATAAAGAATCAGCAACATCACAGAAATAGACAGGAGCAAAGTCACTTTAAAGCTCACTTTGTCTGATCCACTTATGTCAATGAAGAAGGCGATCACATCCAGCACAAGAAAGAAAAATACAGGTATTATAATGTTTATGACATACAGTAGAGGTCTCCTTTTTATGGTGATCTGCCATGAAAAGAGAGAGAGAGAGAGAGAGAGAGAGAGAGAGAGAGAGAGAGAGAGAGAGAGAGAGAGAGAGAGAGAGAGAGAGAGAGAGAGAGAGAGAGAGAGAGAGTAACATTAACATCATGATGGACTTTAACATATAGAACACTAAGAGACATGAATTTACATTTATGCATTTGGCAGAAGCTTTTATCCAAAGCGACTTAGAGTGTGCTTATTACTGGGACAATTCTCCTGGAGCAACATGGAGTTAGCAGAGATGGGAGTAAGTCACACATGTTCATGTCTCCAGTCCCTAGCATCAAGCAGAGGTGAAAAGTCCAGGGGTCAGAAAGTAAAAGTCCTGCTATATTTTTATTCCACCCATGAACTCAGGCTATGTTTACACGGAAACGATCTGAAGAGAAAATGCAAAAGTGGCGTTGTGTTATCATTTTTTATTCTGCGTTTAGACAAGCGTTATGGTTGGGAAATCCGCGTGCATATGGTGACGCAAAAGTGTGTGAAATTCGATGTAGTATGCACTCCAGGCGGCTAGGTGGCAATGTGAAGCACTGCCACACAACAACACCAATATCTGAGAATATTTTGTACAACCAGAGGTGTCAAATCCAGGGTCAGAAAGTAAAATTCCTGCCATATTTTTATTCCACCCATGAACTCACACAGCAAAAACTCCTGTGTTAAATGAACTCTCATGGGAGATTATTTGGCTCCAGACTCAATATTGTTAAAGTGTTAAAATATGAGTGTTAAATTAACAATCAAGTGTGTTAAAGTTAATGAGCTAATTAAATGATTCATTGAGTGATGATTGAGCATTATTGAAGACACCTGATGATAACAAGCAGAATCACTGAAGGAGCAAATCTTAATTTTTAGTCACCATTAGGGAGATCAGTGTTTGTTTTAGTTGGGTAGGTGACCTTTAACTATTTAACTTAATCTTTTGTTTGACTGCTGTAATTGAGTTATAACAGCCGGATGAACAAAGAGAAAAGGTGAGCAGATGGTATTATGTTTAATATATAATAATTAATAATATTTAATAATATTTAATATATTTGAGTCACTGTACTCATTTAGAGCCCTCTCTTAGTTTAAAGGCATGTTGGTCATTGCAGAATCACAGAGTTTCTAAAGCAAAAAATCCAGATTTTTCTGTATAGTCTAAATGATTTCTTTAAAGTTGACAAAAAAGCAAGTCTTAGTTTTAGGTACACACACACTCAAAAAATGATGTGTTGGCTTTACTTAACTTTTTTTTGTAAACAGGTTCCACATAACTATGTTTCGTTAAACAAACATAATATGTTCATGTAACTTCAACATCATGGAATTTGTTCATTTTAAGCGACCCAATTAAACTCTGAGCTAATGAGTTAATTAAGTGAATAATTGAGTGATGATTGAGCATTATTGAGTCAAGTCAAGTCAAGTCACCTTTATTTATATAGCGCTTTTTACAATACAAATTGTTTCAAAGCAGCTTTACAGAGATAACAGGAAAACAATGTTGTAATAGTATTGTTCAATTGAAAATTAAATGTCCCCAACTAAGCAAGCCAAAAGGCGAAGGCAACAGTGGCAAGGAACCAAAACTCCATCAGGTGACAGAATGGAGAAAAAAACCTTGGGAGAACCCAGGCTCAGTCGGGGGGCCAGTCCTCCTTTGGCCAACGAATGAACAGTGTATGATTATGAGTTAGGCAGCATAATGCCAGGAGTCAGATGGGATCAGAACTTTCACGATATTATCCAGTTCATCTGGTTGGGTAGGGTCATCCGGCCGGTGAGGAGATGAGTGGTGAGGTGTCCATGGACCTTAGAGAAATTGAAATTTTATTGAGGACACCTGATGTTAACAAGCAGAATCTCTGAAGGAGAAAAACAGAATTTTTAAGTCACCATTATGGAGATAAGTGTGTGTTTTAGTTGGGCTCTTGACCATTAACTTACTAACTTTAGGTTTTGTTTGTTTGCTGTACATGAGTTATATCAGCCGGATGAACAATAAACAGAGGTCATCTGATGGTATTGGTTGTGTTTTAGCATAATCATTATTTCACAATCATTTGACATTAGTCACGGAACTTATATTAAACCGAATTTTTGAGTTAAGATTACCTTACGGATAATAGCAGCACTATCATTTTGGAACATACTATTTTTAGACTTTCCAATGAAATTCAAATGATCAAATAAATAAATAAAAAAGAAACTTCCTAATAAATATTTTGAGTAGGCACACACACAGACATCAGGACTCAGCCTGTGAATCTCAACAATGGTGACAATTATAAAGCATGTTGCAGTGCATTCTGGGTGCCAACAATCAAAACTCATTCATGGCTCCCATCATGCATTGCTGCATGAATAAATAATGAGCTTATGATCTATTTGTCACCATTGCTGAGATTCATATGCTGATTCCTGGGGGTTGGTCCAAGATGGCGACCGGTGTAGACGTCTCATTCTGAGCTCCGAGACTCTGACTGAGTATTAATGTTTTGAAGGTACTTTTTTGAGACTGTTTATCGATAAATGAAGGAGTGGATGCTCTGTCATCTTATTTAACTCGAATAAAAGGCCTTTTGTTTGTTGTTAACCAAAGTTGGGTTAAACCAGGACACGTGCGCAGCGGCAGTGTATCGTAGGCCTAAACTAAAATTTTGCTAATTGGCCAGGACAAGTCTGCTACGATGTCAAAGAGAGATGCCAAGAAGGTGAGAAAGGAAGGCTTGATAATGGATATAGAGGCTGAAAGTTCGTTCTCTGGTTTATGTACACCTCTTCCTGATACTCCCACAAAAAGCCCAAATCCTAAGAAAGTCTGTAACGTTACCAAAGAAGAGGAAACCGTTTCAAATGCTGACATCCTAAAAGCAATTAACGGCTTAAACGACCGTTTTTTAAAGTTTGAAGAAATGGTCATGAAAAAATACAGCCGAGATTGCTAAAGTGCAAGAAAATGTGAAAGGGCTGGAAATTCAATGGAAAGGTACTGAGGACGCAGTAAAAAAGATGAGTGACCAGATGACTATCCTGAGGGAGAAACAAGAAGAGTCTGAGCGGTACAGTAGGAGATGGAATCTTCGTCTTCTGAATCTTCCAGAGAGTAGCAACGAGGATGTGAGGAAGGAGGTGTTGGAGATTATTGCGGAAATCATTCCAGAGGAAAAGAGCAAGCTTGGATTCATGGTGGACACTGTGCACAGGGTCGGACGCCCGAGAGAGGATAAAAGCACACGTCCAATCATCATTCAGTTCACTATGCGCACCTTCAGATTCAAACTATGGAGAGCTTCCCTCAACGCTGATGTCATGAAGAAAAAGAGTCTGCGGATGACTGAAGATTTAACCCAACAGGAGAGACAATGCAGAAACAAACTGTGGCCTCTTGTGAAGCAAGCGCGCGATGACGGAAAGAAAACGAAATGGCAGGGGCCTGCTGTCATTATTAACGGTGTGAGACACACCGCATAACTTGTTAAACTTCAGTTAATGTGAGGTACAATTTTCAAATGAACAATGCCACGCGATCATAGGTTAATTTGCTCTTCTGGTAGACAGTTAAAATAGCAAAATGTCCACTCCAATTAGTTATATAAGAATGTTTAGAAGTTTATTGAGGTACTACTCATGTTCAGAGTTTTCTTCTAGTCGGTAAGCTAAGCTTTATATTTTCTATCTCAGGTGTTTTTTTTTCTTTCTTTCTTAACTAGTTCTATAACTTGAACAGTCATCCAGTTCTTTATTTTTCTTTTTATGCATTATGACAGACTTCCGTTTTAGTTCCTTAAAAATAATATCTTTGAATGTCAGAGGTATACGCGATAGCAGCAAGAGGAAATCAATCTTTTTATTCAGTAGACGGAAAAATGCTGATTTAATTTTTTTACAAGAGACTCATTCGGTGGATGAGGATGTGAAGTTTTGGAAAGCACAGTGGGGTGATGTATGTTATTTCTGTCATGCCTCTCAACAATCTGCAGGTGTCGCCATTCTACTTAATAAATTTAAAGGAGACATCATTGAATCAGTGACCTCAAATGAGGGTAGATGGATAATCTTGGTTTTCAAATTAGACAATTCCCTCTTTATAGTTTGTAATTTATATAACCATAACAATACAGCTCAAGCAAAAATAATGTTTTTACAACTTTGTTTGAAACTTGAAGCATTTAAAAACAAATATAAGGATGCACATTTGATTATTGGAGGTGATTATAATGATGCTCCAGATGACCTTGTGGATAGAGTACCGGTAAGATTAACTCCACATTCGAGATTCAAAAGTACTGCATACATTTGTGAACAACTAGCAATTATAGATGTTTGGCGTTTTCTAAACCCTGATGTTAACGAATTTACCTGGAGCAATGTTAGTAGATCCTCTCAGTCTAGAATTGATCTATGGCTTATATCTCCCTCTTGTCTGCAATTTGTGACAGAATCATCGCATAGCTATGCCCCACTTTCTGATCATAAATTAATTTCAATCCATTTAGCAGGAACAAAACAACAAAATGGTAATATGCGTGGTTATTGGAAATTAAATAATAATTTATTAATAGATGAGGAGTTTTGTGATTTAGTAAAAAAAACAGCAAAAAACATATTTGATAATAACGAAATGAAACCCATACAAAAATGGGAATTTTTCAAGTTTAAAATTAGAGAAATAGCAATTAGACGAAGTAAAGCGATTAAAAAAAAAAGTATAGCAAAAGAAATAAGTATTATGGATAATTTAAATATTTTGATGACTAAAAATAATCTCTCAGAGGAAGAAGAAACTCAAATGAAAAAATTAAAAGAGGAAATAGATAATATGTATATTGAAATGGCTAAAGGGGCATTTGTAAGGTCGCGAGCAAAATGGCTGGAGCAAGGGGAAAAAAATTCAAGTTATTTCTTTGCTTTAGAGAAACGAAATCGCAAGAGAAATAATTTAACTACACTTAAAATTGATGATAACATCATATCTAACCCTTTAGACATTTCAAGATATGTGGGTACATTTTATAGCAATATATATAAGTCTAATATTCAATTTGATGATTGTGATAAATTTCTTGAATTAATTAAAGCATTTATACCAACTATATCTGAACAATTTAAGTTGGATTGCGAACGTCCCATTACTAAAGTGGAAATTTCAGAGGCTGTCAATTCAATGAAAAAAGGTAAATCGCCAGGTAATGATGGGCTTTCAGTCGAATTTTATTTGCATTTTTGGGAAATTATTGAAAATCCTCTATTTGATTTATTTAAAGAATGTATCTTAAAAGAGGAAATGTCTGCGAGCATGAAGCAAGGTTTAATATGTCTTCTCCCTAAGCCTGATAAAGATCATTTATTGATAGAAAATTGGAGACCTATCACCCTCCTAAATATTGACTACAAAATTCTATCGTTAATTTTTGCTAAACGGTTAAAAAGAGGTCTTCATGAGATAATAAGTGAAACACAAACAGGTTTTATGTCTAAACGTCACATTAGCTCCAATATAAGACTTGTTCTCGACCTGCTGGATTATTCTGATAACATCAATACTGATGCAATGATAGTATTTCTTGATTTTTATAAAGCATTTGATACTGTAGAACATTATTTTTTATTTAAAGCACTTCAGTCTTTTGATTTCGGACAGAAAATGATATCTGTAGTTAAAATGCTTTATAAAAATATTGATAGCTCTGTAACATTATATCCAAACACCACTAAAAGATTTCCTGTACTGAGATCAGTTCGCCAGGGCTGCCCTATTTCACCGTTTTTGTTCCTGCTGGTGGTTGAATTATTGTCATTACATATTAAACATAGTCCTATTATTAAAGGTTTGTCTATTTTCGGTAAGGAAATCAGAGTAACTCAATTAGCGGATGATACAGCTCTCTTTTTGAGTGACAAACATCAGATTAGTAATGCTATAACTTTAATTGACCAATTCTCTGTTGCTTCAGGTTTAAAGCTCAACAAATCTAAATGTGAAATCTTATGTTTTTATCAGACTGATGAGGAAAAAATGTTTAACTTGCCTGTTAAGAAATGTGTAAAATATTTAGGTATTCATATCTGCAAGGATCACAAGGAACGCCAACAACTAAATTTCTCACCTAAATTGAAAAAAACCAAAACAATTCTAAATTTATGGCTTCAAAGAGATATTTCAATTTTAGGAAGGATTCTTTTGACTAAAGCAGAAGGGATTTCAAGATTTGTCTATCCTGCTCTCTCTCTTAATGTTCATGATTCAATATGTAAAGATATAAATACCATATTTACGAATTTTGTGTGGAAAAACAGACACCATTATTTAAAAAAAGCGGTGCTCTCTGGTTCTAAGGATGAAGGTGGATTTGAACTTTTGGATTTTTGTGATTTAAATTATACATTTAAGGTGAAATGGTTGAAGGAATGTTTAAGAGCACCTGAGTCCTTATGGTATTTTATCCCCAATAATATTTTTAATAATGTAGGAGGCCTAAAATTTATATTGAAATGTGACTATAATATTACAAGATTGCCGTTAAAACTATCTCAATTTTATCAACAAGCTCTTTTGGCCTGGAAGCTGTGTCATTCTCACAACTTCTCTCCACATAAGTCCATCATTTGGAATAATGAATGCATCACTAAAAGGAATAAGTCACTCTATTTGCAGAAATGGGTCGATAGAGATATCATCTTTTTAAAAGATCTTTTTGATGGTAATAATCAATTACTTAACTATGACTCTTTTCTCAGGGAGAAGGCATTCCCAATAACGTTTAAAGAATATAATTTGGTTTTTAAGTCTATACCTAATGGTATATTAGAACTAATGAAAAGTTATAATAAACAAAACGATATTCCTGGTGTTAATTTGACTCTTTATATAAATGGTATGGATATTATGAGTAGCAATTGTACTAATAAACATATCAGAAAATGCTTTTTGAATACAAAGAAAACAACACCTCGTGGGAAATTTTTCTGGAATTCTCTTTTTTCTGAGATTAATTGGCATGGGGCGTGGCTTGTTCCTTTTAGATTTTGTATTACAAACAAAGTTAGGGAATTACATTTGAAAATATTACACAATATATATCCAACAAACTTGCTTATTTCAAAATTTAAACCTGTTGACAATCTTTGCAGCTTTTGTAAGACAGAACAAGAATCGTTACCTCATCTCTTTTATGGTTGTTCATTCTGCATTACATTTTGGAAAAATGTTGAAAGTTACTTGTCATTTAAAACAAATAATACAGTAACACTTGAAGGGAAACAGATTATTACATATTTTGATTGTAGAGATAGAAATGTATGTAATATTATAAATCTTTTTATTCTACTAGGCAAATTCCATATTCATAAAGCTAAATTCTCCAAGTCAAGGCCATGTTTTAAATTTTTCCAAATTGAAACCGATATATATTTTGAGTCTCTTAAACGAGTCAAAAATAAAAAAGCTATGTCAGTAACTGAAATATACTCTAAAATGTTTAATTGAAATTTGTGTAAGTCTGTCTATTTAAATTATGTATTAGGCTATTATTTTGATGTATTTATTTTTTATATTTTTTTATTTATTTTTTATTAACTTTATTTTGGTGTTATTTTTGCTGTATAATATTTGTTTACGAACTGTGATGTTTGTATGTTTGTAACTTGAATTCTAATAAAAAAAAAAAAAAAAAATAAAAAAAAAAAAAAAATATGCTGATTCCTGGTGTCTGTGTGTGCCTACTCAAAATATTTTTTAAGAAATTTATTTTTTATTTCTTGATTTGGTCATTTGAATTTCATTGAAAAGGCTAAAAATAGTATGCTCTACAACAGTGGTTCCCAACCCTGTTCCTCGCGCCCCCCCAACACTGCGTGTATTCTTTTTCTCCCTAATCAAACACACCTGATTCAACTCATTAGCTCATAATCACATGGGTTAATGAGCTGATGAGTTGAATCAGGTGTGTTTGATTGGGGAGACAAAGAAAACGCGCAGTGTTGGGGGGTAGGGCTGCACGATTAATCGCACGATGTTGTTATGCGCATCTAATCAGTAAAGCCGGTTCCTTGATTAGTTGGAAATCACCTTCACCTGCTTTCAGATGGATGATATGATGCAGATATGAGTGTTAAATTAACACTCAAGAGTGTTAAAGTTAATGAGATGATTAAGTGATTAATTTAGTGACCATTGAGCATTATTGAAGACACCTGATGATAACAAGCAGAATCACTGAAGGAGAAAATCACAAATTGTAAACCACCGTTATGGCGATCAGCGTTTGCTTTAGTTGTGCTCTTGAGCCTTTTACTGTAAGTTTAAATTTTGTTGGTTTGCTGTTATTGATTTATAACAGTCAAATGAACAAAGACAAGTGTGATCTGATAGTGTTGGTTATGTTTTGACATAATCATGCTGTGATCTGAGAAATGAAACTCATTAAGATGATCTGGTGTAACTTGATAGCAACATTTTAGTGGTTTTACAGCATATGACAATTGAATTTTTCTTATAATCCAAAACATTTAATAAAAATTGTTCTGATCAAATCACTTTCAAATGCATTTATTTAGAAACACAGACATCAATAATCAGCCTGTGAATCTCAACCGTGGTGACAATAATAATCCTTGTTGCCACCAATCACAATTCATTAATGGCTCCCATCATGCATTGCGGTATGAATAAATTATGATCTGAATTGTCTATGTAATTTACTTTTCCTAATTAAATATTCTGCTCGTCACCATTGTTGAGATGCATTGACTGAATCTTGATATCTGTGTGTGCCTAAAAGAAAGATTTTTTTTTTTTTTTTTACAACTTTTAAGAAATCCTTTATATTATATCTAAATTCTGGATGCAGAATCACAGTTATGCTATAACCAACAGCATAAATCACAAACAATTAGTTCAAATGATGAATATCATAATATTACCAACACCATTAGATCTTTTGTTTTTTTTTCTTTGTTCATCCGGCAGGTATAACTCACATACAACAGCCGAACAAAATCTAAAGTTAATAATATAAGGGTCAAGAGCCCAACTAAAGCAACAACTCATCGCCATAACGGTGACCTGAAATTCCGGTTTTCTCCTTCAGTGATTCTGCTTTAGGTGTCTTCAATAATGCTCAATCATCACTCAATTAATCACTTAATTATCTCATTAACTTTAACACTCTTGATTGTGGACTCATATACACTCCCAGGTGTGTTAATTTAACACTGAGTTTTTGCTGTGTACAAAGAGCCGTAGTTAACTGACAAGCTGAGCCATATCGCATTAAATATCGTTGGCGATATGTCCTCGATTTTAACGTGATTTGGCTCAGCTTGTCAGTTAACTACGGCTCTTTGTAGTAAATGCCGCACCATCTGAAAGCAGGTGAAGGTGATTTACTACTAATCAAGGAACCGGCTTTACTGATTAGATGCGCATAACAACATCGTGCGATTAATCGTGCAGCCCTATTGGGGGGGCGCGAGGAACAGGGTTGGGAACCACTGCTCTACAACATGGGTCACCAATCTCGGTCCTGGAGGGCCGGTGTCCTGCAGAGTTTAGTTACAACCAGGTCCAACACACCTGCCTGAACGTTTCTATTATGCCTAGTGAGACCTTGATTAGCTGGTTCAGGTGTGTTTAATTGGGGTTGGAGCTAAACTCTGCAGGACACCGGCCCTCCAGGACCGAGATTGGTGACCCATGTTCTACAATGACAGTAAGGTAAACTTAACTCAGAAATTGGGTTCAATATGAGTTCAGTGATTGAGGTCAAATGATTGTGAAATACTTATTATGTAAAAACACAACCAACACCATCAGATCTCCTTAGCTCATTGATCATCCAGCTGTTATAATTCATGTACAGTAACCAAACTAAATCTAAAGTTAATAAGTTAATGGTCAAGAGCCCAACTAAAACAAATACTTATCTCCATAATGGTGACTTAAAAATTACGGTTTTCTCCTTCAGAGATTCTGCTTGTTAACATCAGGTGTCTTCAATAATGCTCAATCATCACTCAATTATTCACTTAATTAACTCATTAGCTCAGAGTTTAATTGGGTCGCTTAAAATGACCAAATTCTATGATGTTGAAGTTACATGAACATATTATGTTTGTTTAACGAAACATAGTTATGTGGAACCGGTGGAACCTTTTTACAAAAAAAAGTTAAGTACAGCCAACACATCATTTTTTGAGTGCAGACATCAATATTCAGGGTATGAGTCTTAACAATGGTGACAAGCTGAATATTCAATTAGGAAAAAGGGAAATTAATAAGAAAATTCAGATCATACTTTATTCATACCGCAATGCATGATGAGTTTTGATTGGTGGCACCCAGAATGCACTGCAACATGCTTTATTATTGTCACCATTGGTGAGAATCACAGGCTAATTCTTGATGTCTGTGTGTCCAAACTTCAAAAAAGTCTTTGGATCAGAACAACTTATAAGATATATTTTGGGTTAGATTGAAAATTAAGAAA